>MQRK01217459.1:12572-23662 GCA_001938485.1 Girardia tigrina
TCAATTATTTCATCGGAATTAAATTCAATATTGTAATTAGTTTTGAATTGTTTACATTTGATAAATTTCATGAAGCATTTATCAAAGTATTCAATAAATAGCATTTTAAAATTTTTTTTCTTATTTTTACTTTTAAAGAATATTTTCAATAATTCGTCAAATTTAATTAAAGAGTCATTTTTATTATCATTTTTTAAATTATCATTAAGAAAATTATTAAATATTGACAAATTAATATTTTCATTATCAATAAATTTATTTAAATTTCTTATAAACGATTGATAATTTAAAAACTGAAAAAAATAGATCATGAAAATTTTTGTTAATGAGATTATTTATGTTCTTATTATTTAAAATAGTTTAATTCTTACGATATCCTTCGTAAGAATCACTCAAACCGTCTATTTCCTTTGTTCCATTATCCTGTCGGTCGGTCAGTCAGTTAGTCGGTCGAATATCGGTCGATTTCTCTGGTTTCTCTTGGTCATGTCCACAAATCGGGGCACCAGTATGACCGCACGCGTTTGGACTTTCTGAAAAGTCTTCCATTCGGCATGGGTTCATTCCGACTCGTTCTCCGTTGCTTAATTTGTCAAATTTTATGGATTTTATAGTTGTATCCAGAAACTCTTATTGTATTGTGACTCTACAGTATTGCGAATTTTGGATCAGTAGTGTGCCCTGTTTAGAAAACTTTTGTTGCTTTGATTGATACCATCTAACACTACTGATGATGAATATTTGGTCATTTGTATTTTGACGGGGTGATGATGTACGAATGCGTATGTACTTGTGAAACTTTAAGTTGGTTTATTTTCAATAATTCATATTACTTCTATTTTAACGTTAATTTGTTGTAAATTATATCAATATGTCAATTATTATTCGTGGTTACGGAGTCCCCGGTTATTCCAGAAAAGAAAAGAACTGATTTTGGCGATCTTTATGTTGAAATTATTCGTGAGTGAAGTTGTGAGTATCGATAGTGCAATCTGGATTTGGTCATTAGACACAGTGAGATCATGGAATCGAACTTATCAAAAAAAAACAAGAGACAAAAATTTATTTCAAAAAGAAAAATTCGTATAATATGCATAAGTTTAATAATATGCATTATGGACATTATTGCAATATTAAAAGTTAAAAGGGATCGATAAAAAAAATTGATCGATAATATTAAAAATATTAATTTGAACTACGTCAAGTTAATTCGCCAAACTTTCAAGAAAGCAACGATTGACGCTTTTTTTCGGCGTTTTCATAATTCTCATCGATAAATCAAATACCCGTGTCTGAGATAAGTTCAGTGAATCGGTTTATTCACCTGACAAATTCGAATACGGGAACATTTTCTCCATACCGAAACAGTTTTATTCCAGGCTGTATTTCAGACACAATCAACGATTTTCAATTCCGATTTATCCCCCGAACAGAAACAGATTCGATAGCATCGAGATCTCAGGTTCCTAATCCAGTGATTTATTTTTTTTATTGTTCCGTAAACTACGTACGCTATTCCTTCGTGATCAATTGACCTCTGTGTTTAACTTTACCTCACGTTGTTATACCGTTTATTCATACAATTATAATTTTATTTAATTATTTATATTCTTTTTATTTTATTTATCGTACAAAACGAGATTGCGTAGATGAGCTAGTGACGATCTTTGACTCATTAGCTCGTTTCCGTAACAGATTTTATAGTTGTATCCAGAAACTCTTTGGCCACCACATTTAATAATTCGATATTTTTATTATTAAAGTGGTTAACCGGCATTTTATTAATTATTTCGACCATTTCTTTAGTGAAAAGCGAAAAGACCTTGAGTGAAAGGCCTTCAAAAATAGGTTTTGAATTTTTTTCCATTTTTTTGAAGCCTTCAAAAACAAGTTTCTAAATTCCATGGACACATATATAAATATACCTATGTAGAAAGTAAGCTAATAAAAATAATGGAGAAAGGGAAAATTCGGAGTTCGTGAACAATATTAATTGAAAAAGATAAGTAAATTATGAGTATTTTATATTTATTTTTTTATTGTGCTTTTTTAAATTATTTTTTTAATTAAAAATTTGTTAGCAAAGTAGAGTTCTGTCTGCACAAAGAATTGATATAAAAAATTAATATTTTGATTTACTAGTTTCAAATTAAAAAATGATTAGGGTTTTTTATTATGGTTGGATCATGGGATGATTCCTGCACCGAATTTGGTGTTCTAATATGATCAGAAAACCTTTTTAGTACTCAAACGTTTGTTTCAGTCATCGGCGGAGATTCGCCATTAGTAATTATAATTAACATTTATTAATTTTAATACAGATAACAATGTAAAAGTTTTCAGTCATTGTTTATTCAAACGTTATTATGCATTACATTAATGATGTATACACATTGTACTCAATATATATAATTTACATTTTATATGTATACGTAATATTTGTAGTAATAAATAATGTATATTGCTGTTGTTCTTGTACACTATGTATATTAAAACCTAAGCTAGCTGATGTTCCTTTTATAAACATCGTCCCAGAATGACGATCGAAATACGGTAATATTTCCTTTAAAATTACTGTATGATAATGTCTGGTAAAATTTTTGTTTCAGTCATCGGCGGAGATTCGCCTTTAGTAATTATAATTAACATTTATTAATTTTAATACAGATAACAATGTAAATGTTTTCAGTCATTATTTATTCAAACGTTATTATGCCTTACATTAATTATATATACATATTATATTAAATATATAAAATTTACATTTTATATGTATACGTAATATTTGTAGTAATTAATAATGTATATTGATGTTGTTCTTGTATACAGTGTATATTAAAACCTACGCTAGCTGCTGTTCCTTTTATAAACATTGTCCCTGATGACGATCGAAATACGGTAATATTTCTTTTAAAGTTACTGTATAATAATGTCTGGTAAATTATACAGTGTAAGAATAAGATTTGCTGCTGCAAATTGAGTGTTCCAATGTGATCAGACAATCTTTCTAGAAGGCGAGCGCTTGCCTCAACCAACAGAGGAGATCCGTCTGCCGTAATTGTTCTCAATTTTAATAATTCTTATCCAAGTAAGCTATATAATAGTTTTCATCATTGTTTTTCAAAATAATAAAATGCATTATTTTAAGGATATAATATATACATTATGTATGTATATGTAATATTCGTAGTGATAAATAATGCATATTGTTGTTGTCGCACATAGTGTATATTAAAGCGCAGCCTGACTTGTGTTCCTTTATGAACATCGTCATTGAATGACGATTAAAATACAATATTATTTTTACTCTATTCATTAAGGTCACATAAACAATCCATAATAGACGAATGACATTCATGCCCCTCCATAAATACTTGGTGAGCTTTTATTTAAGAATATGTCAAATATTACACTCAATGTGATTTGAAAAACATCTCAAATGCACAAAAGGATTTCAGTAAAAAAAGTTACATTTTAAATTTCCAAAGTTTAACACAAGCTTTAAAGAAGAGTATAAAAACATCTTATCTCCAGCAGCACGATATACGAAGTTTGCTACAATCTAACCGCTTATATCATATGTCTAAAATTTAAGTATAACTCATTGATAAATAAAGTGAAGATTATAGAAATTATAGAAATAATAAATGCAAAAATGAGAATGAAGTTTAAATAAATTAAAAAGTTTATTAAATAAAAATGGATGATCAAAATCATTTATCAAAAAATTAACTCATCAAACTTAAGATAAAATATTAAATGAAAATCTTAATAATACGATTCATCATACAATTTCCACTAATACAAATTATAACCCACTTGAATCAAGGTATATCTTATCGATTCCTTATTCAGAGGGCTTTACATATCTATAAATATCAATTTGATAAGTCTGATTCCCAATACTATGAACTTAAAACTTATTTCACAATCCTATAAAATTCGTGATATGTTCAACAATAAGTCACCCAATCCTCTCATTTTGTGCTCTGATCTTTTTTTATAAATTTACTTGTAATAGGTGCAATGTCACACACATTGGAGAGACATCTCGTCATTTCTGCAAACGGATCAAAGAGCATAGTCGGTTGGATAATGGGAGCAATATTGCCGAACATAATTTAATATGCATAAAGAAAATCGAAGAAATGATTTTAAAATTCTATGTAATCGATTTAAAAATTATTGAGAGTAAAACGTGAGGCCTTATTAATATGATCTTTGGATCCAAAAATTAATATTCAAGCTTCACACTCAACTTATCTGTTAAACATTTTCAAATAGAGCCTTTGTGACATAATTGATTACAGAATCATCACTTTCATATCTATGCTGCTAAACTAATGTTAATTTAGTCTAAAGATGGCGGGTAATCCGCCGAAATTAATAACAAAACCTAAAATAAATTTTGAAAAATGGCGTTCAGTTTTTAAGCAAGAATGAAACATGAATATTTCGAAACGATACTAATATTGTAAGTATAGAAACAAGTGACTCCCTAGGTTTTTGTGTTGAAAGCTGAGTTTCGAAAATCAGGAGGTTGACTAGAAGCTATCAATTGTATTTCGATTTCGAAATCTTTCTTTGTTAATCTTGTTTAGTATTCGTATCTTAAAAATTTCATATTAGAAAATCCTGCTTTACAGAAATAAAACTAACAAAAAGTGATAAAATAAGCTTTGTAAACTCTCGCAGTTTCGAATATTTTACAGCAATCTTCCAAATACCGACCAAATCTCAATCCATTTCCATTTTTCCATAGAAAATCATTCGACGTCAACCCTACTGTTCCACATCAATTAAATATAAAATAAAAGAAGATTTGAAATTGGAAATTTTAGTTTAATATTTATATTTATATTAAAAAGAGAAAGAAAAAAAATAATTACTTTAAAACCAAAAAAGGAAACTCTTTCAAATTACTAATTTGTTAATTTGAAAGAAGCTCTGTCAAAAGAAAGAATTTATATGTAAATTTTTAATTGTCATGTTTGCTTAAATATGTTATTTTGTAAAATTAAATTTTGGAAACAAATAAATGATCTTAATCGATTTTGTAAATTTATGATTTGCAAGACTTTAGCATCGATTAAATCGGTTTTCTGCTATTTCCTGGCAAGTACTTTGCGTCAACAAAATGAACGCCACATGATTAATAATCGAAAAACCGCATCAGAATTATTCGTTCTCTCATTCATTCATAATTTGCTCATTAGGAATAATAAATCAACGAAAAGAAACATTTTTTATAAAAACGTTGAATTGTTTCAATCGCAAAACTATTTGGATTTCAAAATTGAAAGTCTTTCAGAAAAAAACTGGGATCTCGTGAAATGAAATGAGAATTGAAGCTTCAAACCGATCTGTTGGCGCCAGAGCGGGCACAGCGCGGTGGCGGCATCCCGGAGTTGGGAAATCAGTGTTTCTGGGGCAGGAGGGGGAGAAACACAACGTAATCTCCCCACCATAACCCTCGCTCATCTTGATCGCCAGACCTCTGAGAATCACCGTTCCAGTCCCGTCTTCGTTTCAAATTACTGCGACAAGCACTCATTCTCCATCATCTCAAAGCAACTCCACCACACTCCGTCAATGTCGATCGAACAATTCGCTAATTTTTTAAAACAATGTCTGGAACACGGTAATCCGATAAAAATTTTTCAAATTACTTTTTTGCATTAATTAGATCACCTAATTTTAAATGAGCATTCACCGCTCTTGAACCGGTTTTGGTGATTAATTTATAATCAGCCTGATTTTAACGTCCAACTTCAACGGATTTATTACACACTACAACACATTGCGTATATTCTCCTCTCTCGAAACGTTCAGCACCAACGTTAGTATAAAACGTGCAATTTTTTTGATCAAGTTCGATAATTTTATTATATGTTATGTAAAAAGATAATCAAGTCTTCTAAGCCAAATGATCAATCAACTAATAGTTTTGAATACTATAATAGACTTCTTTCATCGAAAGAAAGCCGAATAATATTTAATGAATTACCAAATTTATTAAAATTAATAAAAGCGCGAAATCCAAAACAAAAATACATAGATATTTGTCAAGATATTAAAAAAATCATGTAAAAATTAAAGAACTACTAAAAATAAATGATTTTTACAAACTCTTTTGTAAAAATAGTAAATTATACGTCTGTTTGAAATGGAATCAAGAACAACAATCTAAAAATCATAAAAAGAACAAATATAAACTATTTTGAAAATTTGAAAGTGATGGACCTCAATCTAAAAAAGGTGTTAAGGTTCCAAATGCTATTAAGAAATTTTTATTTACATTTACATCTGAGTTTAATTCAAAAATTTTTTTAAATGATAAAAAAGTTAAGAAAGATCATTTTAATAAAATTTTAGAAAACTTAACTTACTGTAACACTTTACCTAACTTTCTTGCAAGATCTAATATTTTTTTTGATAATAATGATTTTTATTTTAACGATTTCTATAATATATTTGAATTGCATGAAAATTTTGTATCATCTGATTAGCATTTAGCTGAAACTGTTCCACTATCTGAAAATGAGATATCTGACTTATTGAAATCTTTTCCTTCATTAGAGAACTTATGTTTTTAAATGATAATAACCCTTTGGACTCTTCAATCAATACTATCTTTAGTTCATTTTCTGAACGGTAAATTTATTAAATTAGATCAGCAGAACAATTCATCTCCTCATTGGAACTACTGTACTGAGGTATCTGATATTTGCTTTGATATCGGGAGATTAAACTTAGTAGAAATCATTCATAATGATAAAACTTTTAAAGATATACTGGGTAAACAGTGAAAATCTAAATTAATTGAATTACTATTCTATCTTAATTATCTAACAGTGCCAAAAAAAGATTAAACTTAAACTTATTAAACTTATCACTACGTTCAATAGTAGTGTTTTGAGAGACCACTTTTGATATTTTTTTTCTTTTCAAAAGTATGAAATATATGGCTTAGCCACATCCATTAAGTTGCCTTAATAGATAATAAAATTGCCTCTTTAAGAGGATGGCACGTAATTATCATTACTTCTAGGCGAGATTCAGACTTAGAGACGTTCAGTCTTAATCTCTCGGATGGTAGCTTCGTGCCACTGACCTTTTGATCATGCACATTTACCAGTGATCTGAATCTGTGGTTCCTCTCGTACTGAACAGAATTACTATTGTAATGACGGTTTATATAGTAGGGTAAAACTAATCTGTCTCACGACGGTCTAAACCCAGCTCACGTTCCCTATTAGTGGGTGAACAATCCAACGCTTTGTGAATTCTGCTTCACAATGATAGGAAGAGCCGACATCGAAGGATCAAAAGGATAATTAATGATTAATAATTTAAATAAAACTAACTTTCAAAATTGAGAAACAACAGAGACTTCTTTAACTGCTTCCTCAATTACTCCAGTAAATGCCGAAAGCTCATAATCCATCGGATTACTCAATAAATGTTTTGCGTAATTGTGGTATTATTAATTCAATTTTATCCATCGATTATGCCTCCAAACTTAATATTGACGATTTTGAGAATTGGAGCAGAAAAGTTATCAATGATTTACCAAATGGCTCACCATTTATTAAAATGTGTCAGTATAGTTTTTTGAAATTAATGAAATTGAAATTATCATCAGAATTTTATGATATAAATAACACTATAGACAGTGAAATGATTAATAAAATGAATGAATTCTTACTCCTTATTGAAACTTCTTCATTTGATATAAATTCTAAGAAAAAATTTTTTAAAATTTTTTATAAATGTCTTATCAAGTGTAAAAGAAAGTAATCCCCTTGCTTTGGATTCCGCAAATACCCTTGGGACATTTAAATTCATAGATAAAGTAATTAAGTTGAAAATTAATTCTTTAAATGCTAATCAAATGAAATTTAAACTTTATCCACGTGTAAATTAAATTTTCCACTTTCTTCAAAGACTCACATAAGTGAAACAATTGATTACTTAAAAAATTCAATAGATTTAAATAAAACTAACTTTCAAAATTGAGAAACAACAGAGACTTCTTTAACTGCTTCCTCAATTACTCCAGTAAATGCCGAAAGATTGGAAGTGTAAAATCAAATGACACTAACGTTTCAAATTCAATCAAAAATATTGATAGAATACTTAGATCTCATAAAAAGCATAAGGAACCAACAGATCTTTGTAACAAATGACGGGCAATGTCTGCAGTCAACCTTGCCCTGGTCTCATATAAGGAATACAGATATTGATCAACATAATAAATTAAGAGACCATTGTGCGTGGTTTGCGGATGACGATATTGACTTTTTTTTATCTAAATTATTGAATTGTTCTCAGCACACGCTTATTCCACCCTCTACTGTGACCTTCTTACAGTCCGCTTCTGCAGTGCAAATAAATAACTTTCCAGATCACTATTTCAACTCCAATATTCTATTTTGTCCGCTAAACATCGAAGATACTCATTGAATCCTATTGGTCTACGATAAATTACAACTCATTTCTTATTTCATAGATCCAATTTTTGCTGGTCGTCATAATACTAAAAAAAGATTTTTCTATAACTGTAAATCAAATTCTAAATGATGTTTTTAATTTAAATGTTACTCTAAGAAAACATAACTATGTTAATCTTTTTCACCAAAAAATAACTATGATTGTGGTCCACTATCATGCGCATATACCCTCCTTATAAGTGGTGATATTAAGTATATAAATAAGGATTATATAATCAGCATAAGACAGGAAGGTGAAAAGTATAATGCTTCCAAAGACCTTAAAGTATCAAAAAATCATGGGGGTGGCATCGTTCGAAATGTACGTTAAATAAAAAAGAGTGGAACGAACTCTAAACACATTTCAATTATTAAGAACATAAATCTTAAAAATGAACGTCCTTGTGTAACATACTTATTACAACAGTGGTTTGCTAATAGGCCGGATATTAAAATCTTAGACCCTGAATTAACACACAATCTCATTTCTCAAAATCATAACTTTATCATTAATAGCATTTCCTTCCATCAATTCCAGAACGTTGATTACGTAATAGGTATAATTACAAATGATGATTTTTGGTGTCTACTCTTTTAATGTACAAACTAGATATAAGCTGTATTTTTGATTTCCAGAACAATTTATTATCTGATAGACTCAATACAATTGGTGAATTTATAAATGAATATCTTAATAAATTCTTTATAACCAAAAGCTTAACTTTTACAAAAATTCATAAGATTTCACACAGTAAATTCTCTAATTTATCCTGGGTGCAATTTGCTACCGCTTCAATCAAATTAATCTCATCAATACTATTAAAAGTTCACTTATTCGAATCTGATATCGATAAAAAACTGCGTGAAATATCTGATAATATTTAATAAAAAACAAAGGAATCATTAATTTCTATAAATGGTAAAATTAACAACAAAGTATCAAACAAATATTTCACAAATCTTTATTTTCAAAGCGATGTTATTTTAATTGACACGGGCATGAGTTGTGCAATTTTAGATGGCAGCATAGACTACATTAATAACTACCTAAATCTTGATAACCTACAAAAGTCTAAAATTATTTGTGTTGTTTTTCAAGTCCGTAAAAATAACATTATGTTAATTATTATTGACTATCCAATGAATGAACACTATATTATTAATGCGAAAACTCTTACAAGAAATGGAGTCTACATTCAAACTGAAGAGCTTCTCTTAGAAAAAATAAATGACATTTGTGAAAGGAAGAACCATCTTCCCGTCCTTGGAAATATTGAACATAATATTGGTTTACTATCCAACATACTAATTTGTTCATATTTAAAAAGTTATATCAATGACAGTGAACTAATTAACTTAAATTTAAATAAAATAGGCGAAATTGTCAGTGATTTGCTGTTGATAAACACCTAAATAAATGATTCTGTCACACCTAAACAAAACCGATCTGCTCCTCAATGTTCTTCATACGAATCATCAACCTTAAAATCTTGTAGAGAAAATTGCTTAAAATTGCTAAATTCGGTTTTAGATCTGATCCTGATTCAATTATGAATGAAATAATTAAAAAATTTAATATTAATGAAAGCACAAACAGGCAGCGTCATCCCTTTCTGGGAAATGTATTACGCCAACCAGCAACTAGTAAAAATAAACTAAGACACCAATTTAATAAACACATGAAAAAAACAGTTGATAAGATAATTAATGATAAGGATAATATCAACATAAAGCCTAAAATAAATGATATTACAGATCATTTTAAATCCCCTCCACATATAGACCAGAAATTCTTATCCATATCCAGAAAATATTATCGAATTCGGTCGAAAATCATCTCAAATACTAGTGCTAGAGCCCAAGTGAAGTGTTATATGAATTGAAAAGATCTAATAATTCTACTCCAGGAAATGATGGAATCACGTATAAAAACCTTCAATTTCTTGATCCAGATGGCTTGCTCATTCAACCACATTTTATATTAACTGCGAATAATATTGTAAATTGTGTATGAATAAGAGTTGTGTTTATTTGATTGTGCTGAAATTGGAATTAAGATTATCCCACGCAGGTAGAAAATTGGTACTTCATTCGAATTGAATTTACACTTTTAAAACTACTGAAAATTTAATAATCTGATAAAATTTAAATTTCAGAAGTAATAATAATCATTTTTAATACCTGAAATATTTTAAAGTTAAAAGAATAATAAATGTTAGGAATTTTTTCGAATAATCATTATTCAACATTCAGAAACTACACTAATTAGAACGATTACAAATGGTGAAAGAACTCCAGAGAGTTGTGGCGATTCTAAATGTAATAGTAATAACGGTGTGCATAATAGTTGTGTCTATCAATACACACAAAACAGCGATATAATCTCCTGTAAATTGAGGAGGAAATAATAAGAGACCTGTTCGGAAAAGGGAGGAAATGTATAAAAATAAGGCGAAAAAAGATAAGTGGCTCATTATTATTATTAAAAACACCAACATGGCTTTTCAAACTTTTATTTTCATTACAATCAGAATTGTCTTTTGGACAACTCTCAGCAAAACTCTCGTCATTCGACATCGTTCTAAATTGATAATTTTT
>MQRK01217465.1:0-13605 GCA_001938485.1 Girardia tigrina
TATATATATATATATATATATATATATAACCTTTTTACTAATTTTCGTAAATCTTGGATTAGATTGACAAAATATCATTTAGGAATCATCTTTCAAAAATGCTGTTTTCATCAAATCTTAAATTTTTTAGTGTAGTGTCATTGTGTATGTTTGGGGATGGTAAATTGTTTTTCATAAAACTTTGTTCATCTTTGAAAATTAAAAATCTTTTGACTTTTGTTCATCGTCATTAACCATCCAAAATTCTCTTTTACCATATTTGTAGAAATTTATTCCTGTTCCCCTACCACTTTATAAGTTATTTTCCATACTTGCCTTGGTCTGAAAATGTTTTCATTTAATTCCTATTTGTAATAGTCGACGTTTATCTCATTTTATTTCATAATTGATAATGAGTGTATCAACATAAATGATTTTCTATCCGGTTTACTTAATTGAAATGTTTATTTACTTTATTTATTTTTTGAAATATTATATGCTGACTGATATGAAATTAATGCCAGAAGTTAATAATTTATATATTGATAAATTATTTAGTAACAGTTTTTTTGAAATTATGATCATAGGGGATGTCCATAAATGACGTCACGTGATTTTAACAGATTTCCACCCTCTCCCCCTCATCACACTTCATCACAAAAAAGCCTAACCCCCCATTAACTATGACATCACAAAGCTCTGGCCCACCGTACATTTCCTTTTTATAACGTATTGAGAATACAATACACATTATTTATTACATAGAATGAAAAGTACGTGCATCCTTTCAATGTGATGTCACATTTCAAAAATCACCCTCCCAATCTCGTCCCAAAATTCTGCCCCCCTCTCCCCTCCTGCGTGACGTAATTTATGGACAGCCCCATAGTGCATGCTTCAATCGGTATAAATAAAAAATATTAACTTCTCAAATAAATCAAGATCTGTTTCCAGCGACAGTTTCCTGAATCTATTTACCAAATTATAGAACTCAATAATTAATATCCAAAATTGACAAAGTAAAGTCAAACTAAAATTATTTCATAATTTATTTTAATAAATTTACATTTTTAA
Organism: Girardia tigrina; assembly: GCA_001938485.1. Lineage (NCBI taxonomy): Eukaryota > Metazoa > Platyhelminthes > Tricladida > Dugesiidae > Girardia > Girardia tigrina. The sequence continues at coordinate 1,054 of MQRK01217465.1, forward strand.
ATATTTTTATTTATATTTTTTTAACTAAATAATGTAATTCCGGATCGGCTTCTGGTCTTGTGCCAGAATAATAAGTTGACGATTTCCAGGTCTCCCAATCAATACTTATGGCCCTAAGAAGGGTTGATTCTTGTTCTCTTGTTAATATTATATTTTTAGTATTAAATTTCTCTTCTACAGCATGATCCCCATTACTCAAAACAACAATTTACATTTTTGAATTTATTATACCACAGCAAGACAATTCTAAATTTTTTATTTTATCTTTTTGGTACGGGGTTACCGCTCATTTTTTACACGAAACAATGTTTTAACACAAACATCCAAATTGGAAATTTTCAAAACTAAATTGTCTTTCTGTTCAATTCTTGGAAAGACGTACAAAATTTTTCGATAAGTAATACGGATTTTGTCAAAGTGATCGCAACAACTGATTTTTCGAAATTAATTTTGCTTATTTTAATAAGTAATAATTGATTTTAATTACAATTAAAAAATTAACTTAAATCATAAAAATAAATTAATTTAATTAACTTTCATATGCCTAGGTTCGATCAACCATTCAACATTTCTCGACTAGATCTAAATAAATTAATTATCAATAATGGCAAATTAGCGGCTACAAGACTCAATAATATATTAATGATTAAACATTTAAAAAAAATGTTTTAATAATTTTAACAGTTGAGTTATAAAATTTCCGAACTTTTTTTATTTTTGATCTATAAAATTTTTTATTTTCTTTTAATATTTTTTACAAAACCTAAAATCTATCAATTCCAAGCCCCACGGTAACAATTTACATATTTTACAATACTTCTGTATTTAAGTGAATCTTTAAACCTCTTTAATTCACAAAGTGACATTAGACTTTCAAAACTACCCTTAAGGGTACTTAAACTTTGGGTGTACTTGTAAAACATGTTTGGAACTTACCATTATTGACTTCTATGGCCTTCAAAATAGTGTCCATGTGTATTCATTTTTACATTAATCCATTTTTTGAAAACAAATTTAAAGGTCTTCACAACATTCTTGAGAACCTTTATTGTTGTCAATGTTAATTTTTATGTCCGTGGCCATCGCCGTTCTCCGACATTGTCGATTGACCAATCAGAATTTATGACCTTAATAAGGGCTGTTTTACGTTCTCGTCTCTTGTTGTCTATTGCGGCTTTGCTCACCAAATCCAACACCTCAGTCGCAGCCAGATAAGCCGGCGTTCCAAACCAAAATCTTTCGATGTGGTTTCCCTTTCGCAATTTCCGATGGATACGACCAACGGGAAACTGAAGCCCAGCTTTGGAACTCGTCTTTCTTCGGCTTTTATATTCACTTTTTTTCTCGTCCTCTCATTGTTGATAGTTTAATCTCAAAATCGAATGAAACGAACTCTAATTGAAACAAAATTTTTATTTTGTAAATAATTTGTTCAGCTCCTCTTCCCATAAGCCGCCTCCGCTTTTTTGTATTGCAGCAACAAGACGATCCAGCTGTTGACTGTAGGTATCCGCAGTAATTGTCAGTCCATGAGGGATAACTTCCATTAGCAATACAACTTTGCAGTCCCAAAAAACTGAAATCGTGTGCTTTCTGGGTGTAAACACATGACGAACGTCAACTGGAGGATTGTCTTCTTCTCGCCAAGAACGATGATGTTATGAGCCTCCATTGTCTCAATATATCCATAATTCATCCATGATTACCAGTTATCCAAGAAAATCAAAAGTCGATTGCTTTGCTAACAATTCGTTGCTTATTCTTTCTCTATTAGCAATTTGTTCAGGGGACAGTAGATGTGGAATCCATCGATTACACAGGTACCTTTTCCCTATCTGAATGAGATGATTTTGAACTGTCTCCGGGGAAATTGCCAACTCAAGTGCTATGGAGTGACATGTAATGTATTTGTCAAAATCCAGCTGTTGCAATATAGTGTCATCAATGTTCATTGACGGCCTTCTAGAGCGCTGTAGATCTTGCACATAAAAATTGCCGTTGTTAAACTGTGTTACCTATCGACGATAAGTGATCTCACTAACAGCACCACATCCAAATGCTGCATTCATCTCATAACATATAGCCGGGGTATTCAAATTACGTTTCCAGCAGTAATGTATCATCATTCGAATATCACGTTGACTCAAATTCATTTTAACGCAATGAAAATACAACTTTCAAACAATATTGCGAAATAATATTTATTTTCGAAACAAATTAACTTTCCTACAATAGGACAAATTGATTATTTTTGAATTATACTGAATTATATGTATATTTTATGTATACTGTAAATATCATAGACATTTATCAGTGCGTTCACAAGATACTTATAGAAAACCATCTGTCAAATCTTTCTGGGCAGACCTGTATATATATATGTTTAGTCTCGTGAACAATAATTTGAAATTTTTTTAATTTAAAGCATTTTTTAAAAATTCAAAAAATTTATTTACCAAATTAAAACACAAATAAAGTTGCTGAATATCATCAGAAATTATGATCGAAACATGTCCAACGTTGAATTTTTAAAAAATGCTTTAACAAATATCTATTCAGTATATATATATATATATATATTGGTCACTACAACATATTTTTTAAATAGGCCATTAAATTATGTTATAAAATTGTTGTAGTGAATGCAATTGTTTCAATATTCTTTAACAGTCGTATATTTCAAGGATATGCGCTACGGAATCTCCGAGTATGCATTTTAAGTATTTACTCAGAGCTTAATATTACATACGAGTACTTTTAAATATTAATACTTAATACAATAAAACCACGATACATTTAAGCAACAATTTATGTCGAGCTATATAATTGATGCTGCAATTATCCTTTAGGACAATAGATGTTTTTCAATGTTTATTGGGAAATTAACATTATTAATTATTTGCATCTACAAATTGCTATGATACCTAATAGAAGAATATTCTCGTACTGCAATTTTGTTCCGATATGTTACCCTAAGCGTGTGAGACTGTTTTTGATGAGAAGACTGTATATTATAGCGACTTGATTGCAAGAATATATTTACATATGTCAGAGGGGATACCATATTTGTCATATGTCGTTAAATAATTATTTACTTTTATCCTTTGCTTATACTCGATTTATTTACCAATATTTTTTAATTTTTTTTGTTTAATATCAAATATCATAAAATTTAATACCCAAAATTTTATTAAATAATTATTTTTTTACAATTTGCTCTCAAGGGTCATAGAATATTAAGCTCCTTATAATTCAATCTTTAATGGAATGACATTTATTAAATAACCATTATAACACATGTGATCTCAAATTTACTGCCTTTTATTAAGAAGTACTCATCTTTTTGCTTTAGTCACCTTGAATTTTCTATCTCCAGGATATCAAATATCGTGAAAAATCCACAAAGAAAAATTTTAAATAATAGGAAAAAGACAATTTTTCCCAAAGAGCAGAATGACGATTAATCATAGATATATGGAGAAATAACCACTGGCAAGAGAATGTTACGTGACGAACTTAACGTGCATGTGTCTTAATTTTACCAAACGTTATGATAATCGTCCACCACAGTTTAAGAAACATGTTGCATCTTTGAGGCGGTGATTTTTTTGACTTGGAGGTGGTAATCTTGTAAACATCTTAACAGAAACTATCACTGCTATGTTTCGAAATATTTGCTTTGTCCACAATGGTCACACTGAAAGTGTTTTAATTCAACAAAATGAAATTGTATCGATATTTTTTATTTAGAAAATTAAAAAATAATAGTAAATTATGTTTAAAAACAAAAACATGTTACTGATATAATAAACATTTATTTTTTATGACAATCAATTTCGACGGTATAACCGTCATCGTCAGGTCTCAAGAAAAAAAGGATTTTTAAATCTGCTTATATAGGCAAGCAGTGATTATCAATGGATTGTTATGTCATATAATCATGCTCAATATGGTTTTCGAGAGACCCGTTTGCACATTAATTTTGGGATCCAAAAATCTGATATAAAGTGCTTCACATGCCACCCTATCCCAATAGTTTTTAAAAAGAGTTCACAGAATCGTAACATCATTTATGTTTATATTTTTGTTCGACTTACAACCCTTTTTGTGTTCTGCAATATTACTCCCACCTACATTCCGACTATGTTCTTGGATTCTACTACAAAGATGACGGGACGTCTCTCCAATGTATGTGGCATTACACCCATTACATGTAAATTTATATACGAGATCGGATCATACTCCAAATGGGGTTGGAGATTTATTACAAAATACATTTTGGATTTAATATGTTTGCGATATTATTTTTCAATAAAAGGAATTATTTACACATTTTAAAATTGAACGTTTAAAGTTTTTATTTACCATATTTTTTGTTTGTTTGGTACTTTTAACATTAAGGAAAATAAAAAACATTTTTCAATTAGACTTTTACTTTTTGATGGGATAAATATGACTTATGATATATTTGGTTTAGTAGGGTTGAAAGGGTTAACTTGTTTCGTATACTTTATTCTATGCAAAAATATTCTTTTTTAAGGAAATAGTTTAATGTGTTCAAGGCTTCTTTCGGGATATTGTACACGATATCATAGTTTTTCAAGGTATGCTTGATACATAAATGTTTTCAATGCTGTAGTTTATAGTAGGTGAAATGGGGAGAAAAGAGATGGGGGTCCCACTTTTTCGGTCCGTACTTGCATAACTTTTAAATACAAGACGAGGTGGCTTGGGTTGCTGTCACCTTAAGGCACATTGCATTGCATACCTGGGCAACATTGGGGTGGTTTCTGTTGAGGGTTTAATTATTGGTTTGGCAAACCATGCCATTTTTGTCGTAAATTCTGGGGTCCTTGAGGCTTGTCTATCAATCTTAATCAGGGATTTTACTCTTAGACTGATTTGAAGCACGACACCAATCAAGTCAATGGAGATGACGAGTCTGAACAAGCTCTAATTGTGCCACTGACCTTCTTTTCCCAGTTTTTGTTTTTGTTTATAAAGTGAGGTTGGAAGCGTCTCAGTATAATCTCCCTATCCAAACTATCCTTCAGGACCCGTCTAAATAATTTTTACATGTATGAATTTTACTGTTACATCTTCTTAATCTACTAGTAACAACGATACTATATTTTTTTAAATTTAAATGCAATTAATATCGCTTCGTGTCACGAAACATGAAGAGAGCATATTCCCTTGAGACATATTTGACTGAAACTGACGAACGTTTTCATATTCATTTAAATTCATTTAGTAATTAGCTTTTATTTTAGTTCTGCAAAAAATATTTATTTTCGCTGAGATTCTTTTCTCTATATTATCATACATTAACATTTCTTACATTGGTCGAATATCCGAATTGGTGTGACAATTTTAATTAAACTTTGTTCAAAATTCTCCTTTCCTACAGGAATACTGTTAGAAGGAATTGACGATATTAATTTTTGTTTATAAATAAAACAGATTATTTAATCATAATATCAAATAGGTTATTAAAATTGAAATATTTTTATTGTTATTTCAATTTATTTTTGTTTTGGTAATAATATTGTAACGAATTTTGCGAAATTTTGATATTATTTTCATGTGTAACAATACAATTGATTCATTTTGTTATAGTTTTCATTATTTTATATATTTATAATATATGTATATCTTAGTTGCTGGGTCTAATATTCTCCATGTGGCTCTGTTGCACGGCGAGAAGCATTGATTACGACATGGTCGAAACGAGAGCTTGAAGGCTTCACAAAATGTGCAAATTAAAGAATATGTGAATTTGTTTTTGTCATATGATGAAAGTGAGAACACGGTTTTTACAATCCCGAGACTTATATTAATAAATGTATGATTTAATTATTATATAAACAATATTGTATAAACAAATTTATTTTAAACCATTTCATATTCCTAAATTGTTTACAATATTTTAATTTCTATGTATTGGATTACAGTCAATTTGTCCTGTGCTCTAGTCGACGATTTAATGAGTTTGATGTTTACTCTGTATTCATTTATTAAAATAAATATATTATTTATATTGTTTTTTTTCATAATATTTTTGATAATAACTAAGTTAAATAAAAAAATATAAATATTATTTTTAAATAAATAAAAAAAATATCTCAATAATATTCGTTTTGTGGAATTATTATTTTATTTTATTAATATTTTCTAACGCGTAAATCAATATCGAAAAAAATGTAGAAAAAAAATACTGATGTTGATTTTGTATCTATTTTGAATTTTTGTTTTTGCTTCGATCTTAAGATAAAGAAAAATATATTTCGTTATTTCAATCTGTAAGCTGTTCTTGATGAAGAGAATTTTTATTTCTTCTAATAATATTTTCACGAGAGAAAGAAATCTCTTTTCTGTTTTTGCAGAATTTTTGAAAAAAAAACTGAATTGTAGATGTGCAACAAACTTAATCGAATGATTGGTGAATTTGCTTATTATTTTTAGAATTTTCTATCTCATGATTTAAGTACAAATTGCTTCTTTGACTATTTTTCGGATTGCTTCTGAAGAATTTAATTTAAGATTGGGTATTTGACAGTGAACATAATAAAACAGAACTGTGATAATTGATTATGTGTTAAAATTATTTATATTTTTTTATTCTTACGTCAAATAAAAAAATCAAAACAATTCAATCAAAAATTATTAATTATCAAATTTTATTATTTTTAAATTTTTGGATTTTTTTTTCAAAGAAAAAAAAATATTATTGTAAAAGAGCTAACTGAAAACGTGTTTCAGTGAACTCCTTTAACGTAACAAAAAAAATAAAGATAAATATGTATAGAACTTTTATTTTACTCAATATAAATAAACATATATAACAAAAAAAATCACATACGAGAGAGAGAGAATGGCATGGATAAATCTCGATTTCGATTAGTGCTTATTGTTCTAAGGTTTCAAAGGAACAATCTTCTGTTGTAACAATGTCGATGAAAACGTCAGAGAATCATTTAGTTGCACAACGAGATGTCGAGGAAATAGATTATATGAAGAGATGCACTTTCAGGGGAAATATTGATAAATTGGTTTGCAGAAAATACCTTTACGAACCGATTCCACAGAAAAATGCCCCGCAGGTAATATAATATAATTTTAATTAGTAATATTTATAATTTTTAATCGATTTTTTATATTTTTATATATAATATTATAATATAATATTGGAGATTTATGTCGTAACTTATTTTACAAGTTCTTAACATAATTATGTAATTTTAAAACTTAATTATTTTATTTATTAGCTTTAGTATTTTTAGTTTTGTTTGATTTTATTTTATTTTAATTATTTTAATTTTATTTATCTAAATTTATTTTAGTTTCCCACTTTCGAAAAATGTAAAATATTGAATAGTTTTATAATATTTTAAACATTTAACAATATTAATTTTTACATTATTAGTTTGTTACAGAATCTAAAAAATAAAATGTATCTGAAAACCTAATCTGAAATAAATAATCTTTTAATTTATAATTCACAATCTTCACAAAAGGAAGTAGTTGTATGGTTTAAAGAAATTGTTGAGCTGAAATTTGATTACAAGATTTTTAAATTTAATGCTGTGGATTAAGGAGTTAATTGGAAAGGATTAATTGGGAAGCATTATTGAGAGAATCTTTAAATTAATGTCCAAGACCTTATTCTATTTTTAAAAAGTTTTTACGACACAATTATTACTTAAAAATTTCCAAATCGCAACCTTTTTCTGTATATGGAAAAGTATTTTAGATGTTTTCTAAATATGAGGAATTTGCAGAATCTTAACGAGTTAAGTAACATGTAGTTTTCGTACCATTGAAATTCATTGAGAAAAATGGATATTCTCTGATAACCCCAAGAAAAATGAACTTATATATATATATATATATATTCAAGGGATAAAAATATGACGACGCGTTTCGAGATAAAACTCTCATCATCAGGTCCATCCACATCATGTATTAAACTAACACACAATTCTGGATTTCAAAAAACTTCAAAAACACTTTAACAATAAATTATATTTTATATTTTTGAAAAATTAAGTAAAAATATACTAAAAGTGATCGATTCCGTTCTCACAACCAACTATTGGTAATTATCAATTGCCGTTTGAAAAAAAGGATGTGTTTATTCAATTGTTCCATTTTTTAACGGGTAACGAAGGCATATGATAAAGATAACAATTGCAAACCGAAAGCTAATCTTTGAGATGAAACTTATAGCAAACGATGAAATCCACTTAAGTCTTCGCATCAAATACAAAACAATCCGTAATCTCATCGATGGAATTCGACTGAAATGTCTGACCAAATGGCAATCTGAGAGAACAGTGTGTTCTCTCAAGTGCACCATGATTGAGACAAATGAAATTCAGTATAATAACACAACCGGTCTGAGCAAGACAAAATACTAATTGTTTTGAATTTCTTTGTTCTTTTCAAATCGTTTTTTTAATTTTTTTGGAAGTCGCGTATTATGTATTAGTTTAATACATGGTGTTGATTGACCTGATGATATGATTTTTTTTATCTCTAAACGCTTCGCTTTATTTTATCCCTTGAATATAGATTTTACTTTTCGATTTATTTTAATAGATACATAAACTTATTCTTTACGTTTCGTTTTTTAGTTAGTATCAGTAAAAGATATGAAATTTTCTACGTAATTGTCTAAGGCAAATGTATTGTAATCTCTCTATGATAGATATCAAAAAGTAAAACAAACTGACCATTCTATTACGGTCTACAATCGATTCGCTTGAATCATACATTGCGAGAATAATAGCCATAATACTGGCGAACACAAGAAATGATAATTATTCTGTTTGAGAATTTCTGGCCTCATTTTGAAAAATGCATGACATAGTTTTATGACATAGCAAATGCTCATGTGCTATATTTTATGACACCCGCTGTATTCACCGGACATTTCTCCAAATAATTACTTGTTGTATGGATCGATGTAGCACGATTTGGCTGTTAACCAGTCACTTCTTTTGAAATTTGGTTCCTAACTTAGATCCCATCAAATAACAAGACATTTTTTCTAGATGGAATTAGAAAATTTGAAGATTAGTGGTAAAAGTACTAATCATTGATGGCCAATACTTTGATTTATCTGTTCATTTATTTTGTTCTGAAGTAAATGCTCTTTTGACTACTAAAACGGACTGAACTAATTTGCAGTTACTTTGGTTGCATAGAAAAAAATTATTGTTGTTAATTATGTCTAAAGATGGCGGAAAATATGCTGAAATATATTTTGGGGTTATTTTTCAAATGGGGTTATTGATTTCGATATTAAGCGTCTGACATATTTTTTTCATTTGTTATAAATTTGACCACTAGTTAAATATTATTATATTTTTATAGTATTTTATTTAATCTAAATTTAATAATCTTTTTTGATTACGTTTTTCGACTTAAGTTTTTAAAAATCATCAATAGTTTTCAACAAATGAATTTTTGTGGTAAAATAGTTCATTGAATGATAAATTGCAGTTCAGTGTATGACTCCCACAAACGATAATTGAACCAGTGGAGTCATTAGAACAATTGAACAGTGTAATTGATAGCGGATGCGTTATAATTCCGGTATTAATAAAAATTTTAATGTGTTCTATTTAAGTAATTTAAAACTAGTTTAAACCACTGTTATTATTGTTGATTGTCAGTGGATTCTTTAAAGAATAAGTCAATTATTATATTTTATTTTTAAAAAATATTGTCAACTATTGAAAAATATTTTTTACATTGAAAATTCATCAATTCTATTTAATTGAAATTTTCCTATAAGAAAATAATATATCTATGGTGAGTGACGTGACAAAATATCACAAATAACTTTAAGGTTAAGGTTACAGTTAGGGTTTAAGATTAGGGTACTGAAACGTTTAGAATCTATATTTAAATTAGTTTCAGATAAGAATAAAAATATTAGTCAACCATCTGGGTACGAGAGGCACAATTCAAACATTCATCAAAATTAACATTTAAATTTTAAATGTTTATAATATACTGCACTAATTTCGTTTGTAAGGCTTGGCAATTGTGATGGTTTGTCCTAGAACCCTACAGAGAACAAAACTTCTTTTAGAAACTTTTTTGAAGTATGAATTAACCACTTCAATGCAATCTAGCATTGTGATTGGTTATTTAGATGATGTCATGACATGAAATCAGTGAAATTCGAACTCAGATTATGTTATGAGACGTTACGTCATCGTAGTTCGATATTAGTAAATCTAGTGAGGAGGAACGTAAATTATTACAGTAGATTCTTTTTTATGCGGTAGATACGTTTCACAAGAACAGCATGAAAAATGGTACTTATTCAATAGTAAAACCATATATAGGTTCCAAATTTCTAAGGACCGCATAAATATGATAAAATGCAATAAAATAACATAAAATGGGTACTAATTTCAATTGAAAAATATAATTTCTGCAGTTGATATTTCTTCTGGTAGGCTTTTCACTTTACTGAATTCTCACCAATTCGCTTTACAGCAAACAGTTAAAGTTTGTCGTTTTATAGCTTTAACAGTCAAATCACGTTGATTTATGCAATTCAAAATCGAAAATTTTTTCAAGACACCCATAACTGTCATTCTCTATTTTATCCCAAATGTGCTGAAATGTCCACTTTACATAATGTTTTTCAAACTGCAGATGACGCCCTGATCCAATGGTTGCAAAATGATGGTTGTATTTGGTGGAAGAAAGACTATCGCGACATTTGGATGTTCAATATACGGATGACCTGATGCATTATCGATAAGTAAAATCACATTGAACTCGAGACTTTATCTAGCAAATATTTATTAAATTCTAAAATAAAATATGGATTAAACCAGTCTGTGAAAATTGCAGTAGTTACCCACGCTTGTTGTTGGCCATTCAATGAACTGGAAGCTTCTTATTACATAATATGTTTTTAAAAACCGCATAAAAACAGAATCTACTGTATAAATTATTTTATAATTATAATTATATTATTTTAAATTATAAAAATTTAAATTAAATGGTTTTGATTAATTTGTTCCTTTATGGAAATAATATATAAGTGGGAATTATTTATTCATTAATCTAACTGTCGGTCTATTTAAAATTAATTTTTCCTACAATTTTAAAAATAATTTGTTAATAAAGGCCGTCGATTTTTCTATCTACTGACTTGTTATTTTTGGAATGAAGTCATTAGTTTATAAATCGTTCAAAACACATTGACTCCCATACCGTAGTCGTGAGAATAGGTAATAATTTATGGAAAAACAATTTTGTAGTCATATATTTATCCGAAAGATTTCTCTGGATTTAAGTTAAGTTATTAAATTTTCTTTTAAAGTGCATGAAGAGTCACCAACGCAAATGAAGCGAGGCAATATACAGAAAATTTTTGTCACCACTAAACGGTGGCTTCCTCAAAAATAAATGCACATCATCGATATCTGACGGTGTAGAGTCAGTAATGAATATAGTATGTTGATTATAAATATGTAATTAAATTTCTATTTATTACGCTAGAAAATTAAGACATGAAGAAAAGAATGTTCTAACGAAGTAGGAATTCATTTATCCATAGCCATAGTTGGTTTATATTATATTCGTATTAAAAAGAAATACATGACTTTTTGTCTATATGGAAACTAATTATTTTTTGAGAAATAGCTTTTTTTGGTTTTCGACCAACTGTAGTTATGACACTATCTTGGATAAATAAATACCATTAACGTGGAATACGAAAGATGGAGGTTTCAAGAAAACACGAAGCGTCCCTGAAACATAAATTTTAAGATAAGTTCAATGTAAAGGAAAAACCAAAAAGCTATTTATTAATGAAGTCTGACAGGTAATAATCAGTTTATATTTATAATTTCTCACAGATTCTGAGTGTTTCACCACATGTCTCGTTAATGAAATATAATCAAAATGATATCGAAACAAAATAAAAATATATTAAAAATTTTCATTAAGTAATTGCTTCGTCTTTATGTTGCCTGTTTTGATGAGAATGATTCAGTGGTTAATTTCGTAAAAAAATTGAAGCATCAGTACGAACAAGAAAATAAGTATTCCGTTTTTACGTCCGTTATTGATACGTTTGTGTTGGTGAAAGCTTTGGAATTCGAAAATGTTTATCATGTTTATCCAAATATTTTTCTTCTATTTACGACATTGGAAATGTAAACACAATAAATGATTTTATATATTTTCAATGTTGTTCTTCAATTTGGTACTTTAAATCAAGGGTTTGATTCGCTGTAAGTACCTGATAATATCAATCAGGGGATAGGAATGAATGAAGGGGATAAAAATATTTTCCTATTTTATAATACGTTTGAAAAATAATCTATTTATGAGACGCATTTTCACTCAAGCAAATGTTGATCAGATTCGGATTTTATTGAAGTTAATATTTCTATCTATTTTAATATACAGGGTTATCATAAAGTAACTAGAGTTTTAAAACCACTTTAATATTTCGTAGAAATAGTGGAAAACACAAAACAAATTGAAAAATGTATTCAGTTATATTTCGGATTT
>MQRK01217470.1:6805-30887 GCA_001938485.1 Girardia tigrina
TCCTTCTTCATGATAACGCTAGACCTCATATTTCAAAAGTGACTCTTCAAAAGCTTAATAAGTTGGGCTATGAAACCCTGCTTCATCCACCATATTCACCAGACCTCTCGCCAACGGACGTCTACTTTTTCAGGCATTTGTACAACTTCCTACGTGAAAAAAATTTCAAAAACCAAAATTATGCTCAAAATGCCTTCCAAGAATTCGTCGCTTCGAGAACCGATGCATTTTATGCTGATGGAATAAGACAACTTGTTTCTCGTTGGCAAAAATGTATTGATGCCAATGGTTCATACTTTGATTAATAAACTTTTGTTTCTGTGAATTTGCACGTCTTTGAAGTTTGTGTCCCAAAACCGCCATTATTTTTCGACCAACCTAATATTTTGATTAGAATAAAACTTAATATGCTATATAAATAAACTTGTCTGTTCTGCAAAAAAATCCAAAAAACTAAGTTATACACTTAATTAATAAAATAGTGAAGTTTGAATATTCTTTGTTTTTGTGATTTGTGACGTGACACCTGGAGGAGGTCTTATGAAAGTGACACTTTGTGACAAGGGGTCTAAATATCCAAATTTTCGCGTTATGTATTTTACGAACGAGGCCTTACTCAAAATCTAATAAGTCTTACCAGGAAATTAATAAAATAAAGCTCTTACTTAAATTGAAAATAAAATTCATTCATTAAAACATATTCCGACAGGGGAACGATAATTGAGTCTCGGATAATTAAATGGTTTTTGTAAATAATAAATTTGAAAAAAATGAAAAATCCAAAAAAAATAGTTTTTAATTTTTTTCGAAAATTTACTGGAGTTTTTCATTTTTTTAAAATTTATTATTTAAAGAAACCATTTAATTTTGAGACTTAATTTTCAAGACGTGCTCCATATTTCGACCGAAAATATTGACTTTAACAGATCTTGAGGTAAATGACTAAATATTGATTCGAATATGCATCAATAAATGTAACGTACATGACTCCACATACAGTGGAGATTATACACTGTCATCTCTATGATTCATAGACTATAAACGATTTCAAGAAAACGGTTAAAAGGAGAGTAACAGTAATATTGTACAAAAATATGTAAATGCGATAATACAATTGCTTATTTCAAGAATCTGTATGACAATTTTCATTGTTATTTGGAGTGTCCCTAACTTGGTGTTCAAACAGCCGTTTCAAAAACGGTCCAGTGCGTTTGGCCTCTGTTTGACCTCCAATGCTTTTGAATTCAAATAAATTTAACAATGTTCAAAATGGAAGTTCATTGATAGTTTGCGAAAAAATATAGAAGTCGAATGATCAGATCATTGAAGAATTTGTGCGTGGTGAAGCTCCACCTCGACAGCGAAACATATATCAACACCTGATTTACGCATTTTGAACTTTGTCAATCAATTCGAAAACCGTGAATTTGTAGAATACCACCGCGGAAACGCCAATAATTTTATGATGGATTAAATCTTAATTTTTCATCTGATGTAGTTTTAGTTCCACTTTAACAGATTTTTTATTAATACTGACATTTTAAAAAGACTTTTTCATTATTGTTAAATTTTTATTGCGTTCAAAAGCATTGGAGGCCGAAAGCCTGGCGACCAAACGTCTAGATGTCAAACAGGATGCTTCGTTTTAAAAACTATTATGGATAATTTTTATACAGCAAAATTATCAATTATATTCGATGGCGCAATCATTAATTTGCGTATGTTATGCCGAATTCACGAATTTAGCAAATATATTTTAACATGAAAAATTATCCTAAATGAATATAATATTAGGATGAAATTATGTACACAAATATGGTTTAGGAATAGATTAAAGGAAAAAAATATTGAAGAGCACAAACACATAATTGAAATACTACATTCTGAATGATTTAAAGCATTTAAAGAGAGTATTTGCAAGTTACTGTCAAATAGTTTTAATATCATCTAAAACTCAAAGCATCTATAAAATAAATCGAAAATAATTGTGGACTGCACGCTAATCTGATTTATAACTTAAATTGTCCAAGGGTATAACAAATCGTACATTTGAGAGAATATAAAATGTGTTCTAGAAATTTAAGTCACCTTCTCTAGGCCAAATGAGAATCAGAAACGTACAGGGCCAGCAACTCTGTCTGTGGATATACAAAAGCTTCTGAAACTGAGTCTGGCAGGACTCTTAGTCAACAATCTCCCAACATGTTCCAGAGATCAAACTCGGAATAATAAAAGGCATATTAGAGAAATCATGGACTACAGATGTTATCTATTAGCCGAGTACAGGAGATAACAAAAACGGATGCGTGTATCCTAACCGAGACGCATTTCTGGTGAATAGAAACAACTACGTTCAACGAGCTGAGAATTTTTCAGTTGCAATACAACTGCGATGCACAGAGACAGAAAGGAATTGCACTGATGATCAATGAGAATGATTTGAAAAAACAGACTTTTGCTTGCCAATAAAAAGTCGATCACTGGTTCATAGAAAAAATCAATCACAATTATCAGAGTTTAAGGCAAAACGTAAAGTGAATATACACACGAAAAGACGGAATTTGATCAACAATTGCAAAGAGTGATATAGACAGAGCAGATATTTACGAGAAAAACAAGATGGAACTGCTAATTGGACGTGACGTCAACAGCAGACTACCAAGAATGAAGAACATCAGCTAGTTATTAGAACCTATCCTAGCGGATATTTCCGAATGTCTCTAAGTAGATATACAGTGGCCTTTCGGATATGAGGTGGTCTACGATGACTTCATGAATTACATAATTTACAGAGGCCCACTATAAATTGTGAGATGTATGTGAACTACCTAATCAGATCAAACCGGGTCCATCGAACAAGAACAGATAAACTGAAACTAGTAAAAGGAAGAGAGAAGATTGCACAATGTCCAAAACAGAGATATTATAAGGCGTTAGAGAGCAAATGGGGCTCAATAGATGTCAGGAAAGAAAATGAAGTGTAGGTGACTCCCACCCAGAAATAAATGACAACGATGATGAATATCGAAAATTGCACAAAACTTTTCAAATGTATTTGTTGTAAAAGACTTATAAGAAATGATGGCTTATGAGACACATAAATAAGGAACCAAAATTGTCACAATCTCGTCTAATAAAACAGAGCAAATCAACCAAATAAAACACGATTAAGGAAGTTGGTCAAATATCAATGATATTCCAGAAAGGTCAAAGTTATTTAGCAACGGACCTTTAGACTATCTCGACAGTGATAGATGAAATGATCAATGCTGAAGAAATACATTTGTCTTTTAAGATCGTAGACTTATCTACAATTGAAAAATTCAGATATCCCTTCGAAACTTTGTGAAGCCCACAAATACAGCCAAAGATATGCAGAACCATGGACTATAATTAATGGGTGATCCTTTTTATAGGGAAGCTAAAAAGATCTCGGAGACCAAAGAAATCCAACCCCGTATCGAGCCTATCGGAGGAGGGAGGAGGCTGTCAGATAATCTTAATTTTTGATGGACCCTCAAGAGCCAAGAGTCTTAACACCATCGAAAGAGATTGGAGGCCCACATTGCAGAGACAAATCGTTCTTTCAAAATCCGGATTAGTATGCATTCACAATCAAGTCGGTCGAGTAAGGTTCATGATCATTGGTTACATTTTAAAAATATAATTCCTTCTATTTCAAATGATGAGTTGGGTTTTGAAGGGCTTCACATTCTAGTTAAGACACTACAACCCATTATTAAATATTCCAAATGCACAAAGTAAAGCTCTACTATTCTTAAAATCTTTAATTAAATTTGAAAACATTATCCAATATCTTGAATTATTAAAATAAATTTAAAAAATCCAGGAGAAATAATTACGACAGAGATACTGTCAGGAAATTGTCAAAATGAACCAGAAACTCCAACAACAACAACCAACATTAGTCAATAGGAAGGGGCCTATTCTTCTCCACGATAACGCTCGGCCACATATCGCACGTCTGACAATGCAACTGTTGAACGAACTTGACTAAGAATCTTTGAGTCATCCACCATACTCTCCTGACCTCTAGTCTACTGATTATCACTTTTTCAAACATCTTGACATTTTCCTCCAGGAGAAATCATTTAAAAATCAAGAGGATGCTAAAACTGCCTTCAATGATTTCATCGCTTCCAGAAAGCCAGAATTTTATGCAACCGGAATAAATAAACTTGTGCAACGTTGGTAAAAGTGTATTGATGCTAACGGTTTTTATTTCGATTAATAAAGTTGATTCTACGATGAGATATTTGTCTTTAAAGATTAAGGTTAAAAATCGACATTATTTTTTAAACAACCTAATATAAAATTATTTTTAGTGCATATTTTCATTAAATTTAAAATTGTTAAAACCTTTTCGAACATTTAAGAAAAATCAATTTTCTCCTCCATCTTCCTGATTAATATAAACATTAAGCAAAAACAAAACTAAAGTATATTTTTGAATTTATCATTTTGTCTAAACATAAAAATAATGGCTTTCCTTTTATCAATATTAACGAAAGCACGATCGATAATATTTAGATAACTAATTATCAAAATATTTATGTTTTAATATACAAATGGAATGAAAGGCCAATGGAAAGTAATATCTATTTACGAAAGAAAAATAACACAATCATTAACAAATTTAAACTATTAGTATAAAATTTATCGTTCATCTGTATATAATCTTCATTAATACATGCAATTTTGCCAGTGTCCTGAAATGGGTATCCTGTTATGCTGGGTATTTAAAAATTAGAGCTAAATTGTATTCGAAACTCATTAAAATAATGCAACCTTAACGGAATAAATCAATTTACTTTCTCATAAAAACAATGTTCTATGTATGCTCGAAATAGCCACCTGCAATATTGATATACACCCTCAGTTTATTGGAGATATTAAGGGGCCATTGCATAATTACGTAACGCTCGAGGGTGGGTGGTGGGGTCCTTGAAAACATTATAAAACGTTACGTGGGTGGATGGGTGGGGGTCACTGAACGTTACGTAACGCTTTTTTAAAAATTAAGGCACGACTGTAGTGTCTTAAGACAAAATTATTTAAGACAAGTTACAAGAAATACAATTTCAAAATTTAAATAACGCAAATTTCATTTTAATTCTGTCAATTTAATGCATTTTAAAACTTTTGTTTTAATACATTTAGGTACTGTCATTATTTTTGCATTAATGAAATATTAAACTTTATTTTAGACAATGTCAAATGTTATTATAAATAATTGACATTAATTTTATGTCAATTTCAAATAATATTTTCAACTTTTTCAACTTTGTTAAAAATGTTCTACCATGCAATGATCCTAGTAATAATTCTTTCTGAAACAAATAATAATAATAATAATATAAACAATAATATTGTTAACTTTATAATCACACTTTAAATCATATGACATTCGTTTTAACGTCCATTTTTCCATGCATACATGGGGTTTCAAATCAAATTAAAATCGTACTTTTAACACAATGTTGCATTAACAGAATTTATTTAATCTTTGTAATAATTACGTAACGCAGAAAACATTATCCAATACATTATCCACTATGGAAACGTTACCAGGCGTTACAGGGTGGGTGGGTGGTTGAAAAATGGCTATTTTGGCGTTACGTAATTATGCAATGGCCCCTAATGGTCTACAGGGTAATTTCTTTTAAAATCATAGTCAGAGCTATCAGCCGAAATTACCTGTAATCAAATCCGTAAAGTTTTTTTTGTCCTAGTTAGATTGCGTACCGTCCTGCTGAAAAGTCCAGTTATCCTGGCCAAAACATAGATCGACAATCAGTCTTTCCTTTGTACGTCACGCCATTCCAAACTCTTACTTGCTGCAGATTTGGTTTGTGGAACACCATGGCTTCCATACACGCGATCGTTTTGATGGTTAAAGATTTATTCAAAATCAAGCGATTTCTCGTCAGTGAAAAGGATTTGTCTATAAAGACCGGCTAAAAATCGACTTAGCAGATTCTTGCATCGGATCAATCACTTCACATTTTATGCCTTCGTTATCACATGAGCCTTAACGAGCTTTATGGTCTTTATTCGGGTTTTCTTGAGAATGTTGTGCACCAATCTAATTAAAATTCCCACCGCTTTGGCTAATTTCCTTAATAATTTCTTTTGAGTGCTTGCGATCTTAATATCTTTCTATGAATAACTGAAATGATTCTTGGACGATCCTCGTTAGTTCCGATCTCTTTGAAGCACTTAATGTCTTTGGAAACAGTTCGTCTCTTCGCTTGTAACATGTGCGATAACTCCGGAACTCAAATTTTTTACTCAAACAAGCAAATAATTGTTGGACGATATTTTTATGGATTTCAAATCTCAAATACACAGTTAAATAACAATTTCTGTTCCGTATACAATTTGAGTATGCTGATTGCGATCTTAATATCTTTCTATGAATGACTGAAATGATTCTTGGACGATCCTCGTTAGTTCCGATCTCTTTGAAGCACTTAATGTCTTTGGAAACAGTTCGTCTCTTCGCTTGTAACATATGCGATAACTCCGGAACTCAATTTTTTTACTCAAACAAGCAAATAATTGTTGGACGATATTTTTATGGATTTCAAATCTCAAATACACAGTTAAATAACAATTTCTGTTCCGTATACAATTTGAGTATGCTGATTACGAATTTGATATTAGTTTTTGCACACCATCTAATTATTTGTCGCTATTTAATACTTTCTTTATTTTCTGTTTTAGATTATTACGCAATAGACTTCACTTTTGTTTAAATATATCAATAACTCATTTACATTATTAATTATTTTTAATTGCCTACCATGACGAGCAAGCGAGCTTATAAAATCTCCCATTACTCCTTTTGTTATATATGCGGGTATTATATAGCTCCAAAACAACGATGCCTTTTCAACTGGTAGTAAATTATGCACTGCTTATGAGGCTTACTTTGGTGTTCCTGTCACTGATCAAGACAAATCATGGGCTCCACATTTCAGTTGTGATACAAACCGGTCAAATTTAGGAAAGTGGCTAAATGGTCATCTCAGCAGCATGGCTTTTGGAATACCTCGGATATGGAGAGATCCAACAAATCACCACGATTGTTGCTAGTAACTGTATTACATTTCCAAATTTAAAAATCCCAGAGATCGAAAAAGTCTTATTTATCCCAACATCCAATCATCTTTAGCCCCAGTGCTCCAACTCCAGTGCACCTTTACCAGTGCTCCATTACCAGTGCACCTCAACTCCTTTTACGGTATTAAGCCTGAGGCTTTTTAGGAGGCCTGGGACGCTGACGGTTCTCAACGAGCACTCCCCCCATGTTGGGATCCATGCTTTAGCTCAGCCAGTTTTTCAATGCAATAGCCTCATGGCAACCACCTTCATCAGGATTGATTCATCCTAAATCATTACGTGGCAAACTAACCATTGACAGCTGGGTCACTACTCCCCACAGCCTTCACACCCAGATTATAAAGCGTAGCCTAGTGAATGGATTGCTGGCCCATTCCTAAATACGATACATTGCCGGCTTTTTCCGCAATAATCGACTAGCTTTTAGACACTTTAGCCTAGAGACGGAATCGTACCCAATCTAGTTTCTCAGATACACTACGTAGAAGTATGTCTGCTGGCTGCAAAGTTGATCCCTGCAAGAATTACCAGTACCTCAACTACCACCTCTAAAAGCCATCTCTGACGATGAGTTTTATCATAAAGATGGTGACGCTGACGTGGATTTTGTTGCAAAAAGTCCAAAGAATGTCCTGCACTTTCCAAATCAACAGGAGCTTGATAACTTTATAAGAGACCTAGGACTTACGAAATCAAATACTGAACTACTTACATCTCGTTTGAAAGAGAGGAATTTGCTCGATCCAACCTGTAAATCATCAATTTATCGAAAACGACATGAACTTTTCTCGAAGTTTTATACGATGAAAGACTCGTTGTGCTACTGCTCAGACGTGACTGGGCTTTTTCAAGAACTTGGTTATGAACATCATCCAAGTCACTGATGGCTATTTATCGAAAGCTCAAGTAGAAGCCTAAGGGTTATTTTACTCCATAACGGCAATATTTTCCCTTCTATCCCAATAGTCATGGTAAGTAATTAAAAATACTTAATAATGTAAATGAACTTCCATACTACAGCACTGAGAACGCGCGTATCACGTATGATACAAGGTGACTGAAAGGGTGAAAGTGACAATATCAAAATTTAATAGTTGTCAACCTAATACAATGACAGTCTACTAAAATACAAAAATAACGATGCCACAAAACAATGATGATATGTATTTTCTAATAGAAATTTAAAACTGAAATAGTGTTACACTCAAACTTGTTTTGTGCGGTACAATCTAGTATATTTTTTCATACATCGCACAAATTAAAAATAGGGCGAAAAAAATCGGCAAAAAACAAGTTTGAATATATTTTATTTTAAAATAATTAGATGTCAAAGAGAATAATCATTACGGTAAGTGGGATATCATTTGAACCAACGGTTAAAAAATCTTTGAAAGATCAAAATATCAGTGTAGAAAAATTAGTTACATTAATTGATAAAATTATTTAAGTACTTACATGATTAAAAAATGATCATTCATCCTTTTGTACATTATCTGAACATTCTTGTGATACTCGACTACACGGACGAGACTTATTTTCTATAGAATCTCCTGATAAATTTGAAACACGTTTCTCTCTAATCGGGCTCGCTTCTCTCGGTTTACCTAATCCAAAAATAGCAGCCGTCCGTTCTGAATGGATTTGTTCATTCAATGGAGCATCAATAGATCTTGGAAGAAGCCTTAATCTTGGTCGATTATTTGGATTTATGGCACTATTAGAATGACTGGTTTCCGCAAAACTATTAGATCTTGTTCCATTACTACTACCAACACTTCGTTCACTATCATTGCGCAAACGACTCTCCTGGTATAAATTTCCACTATTCGAATAGTTTCCTGATTAAATTATGCTGGTAATATTTAAGACCTATGATTAGAATTACCACGTCCCCTAGAACTATGATATCCCCTATTATAATTATCATTGTCCTTGAATTGGTTGTTTCCGAACCTATCGTTCTTATATTGTTGATGGTTTCCACGATTTCCACGACTGCCTCGTGATGCAAAATAATTTCCTCTGTTCGACATATCATTTTGAGAATCACTATTACTTTGAGCAAAGCCATTTGCTTGGTTCCTTTGACCAAAACGATTTGTGCCTCTACCTCGAAACATACCTTGACCTATAGATAATTCCATTTAAAAATACAGACACTGAAATGCGAGATTTATACAAGAAATAGAAATTTTTTAAAAGATTTACTCCTTCATTTGTTAAAATAATAACTTAAAATAATGTGATAGGCTAATTATTAACTTTATAAGATTTTTCTCTTTTTCTTTCATTGAGTAACATTAAGAAATTTACAATTGTTCAGTTTTGTCGATTATAAAACTTTCTTCTTCATAGTTCTATTTCGATTCATTCATTCATATGAATTAGACGACATTAGTTGTTTTACCTCTTTAAAATTTTCATGACTTATTTATCCTATACTAAAGCTAAAAAATATTCGGATATTAAAATGATACTTCAATTATTGGATCAATTTAATAAAATTATGGTTGACAATATTTGTAGATTTCATTTTCATCGCATTTATAAAACCTGTAAAGAAATTAAAATTATTTTAAATAAATCACAAACTATATGCCACTAGTTCTGCACAAACTCTGATGTAACTATCTAAACATTCATGGTACCAAATAGCATAAAACATCAGAGGTCTTAATCAGAAGTAATATTTGTTAAGAAAAGAGACAAGTTAACGATATTTCGTCTGTATTTCATCTAAAATCTTAAAAATATGATTTAAATTATTATTGTAAAACTCTTGTCAAGGTTTCGATAAGATTGTCTTGTTTGAATAATAAAATTGAAAAATATGCTAAACTTAATTTATTGATGTTTACACTTCATCATATTTAAACATTTATATATTTTATTGATTTAAAATACTTAAAACTTAATTAAAATATAAATGTTGGGTTTGTGATAAATAATAGAATAACTCTAATATTTATTTATATAACAATTAAGTATTTTCAAACAAATTTTTGTGGAACGATGTTTTCTTAATTTGTACAAAGCAGATGTAAAAATTGCTAAATATAAATATCGATATAATTCATATTGTATATATGAGGAGTTAATTTAAATTTGCATTTCGCCAAAATAGTTTATTTTTTTAATTTGAAAGTTTTGAAAAAGTAAATAAATACAAAAGTTTTATAATTAAAAATTATATAATAAAGAAAACCATAAAAATAAATACTTACTTAAAAATAAAAGAATGTTTAGTCATAACAATTGATATATTTTAATAAAAATTTTGAAATAATTTTAAATAAATTTTAAAATAGATAATAAACGGATTAAACTTAATAATATTTTATGAAATAATTTTTTAAATAAAGGGCTTATGGTTAATTTGAAGTAATTAGTTTTTGGATAAAATTTTATAAAAATCTTTAGTTTTAATTTAAAAATTATTTTAATAATTTAAAGTTTTAAAAATTATTATATTTTAAAAATTGAATTGGAAGAAAAAAATAATAGATAATAATAGTTCTAGTATATTAATTATAAAATTTAGCCAATATGAGAATCCTGGTTCAAAAGGTATAAATCTCAAAAATTATTTTATCAAAATACAGGGCTGGCCATAAGTCGCTTTACCCAGTTTTTTATTATTATTGTGTTTAGTATTATTAAAACTTGGTAAAGCGACTTATGGCCACCCCTGTATATCAATTGTTAAGACTGTAAACATTTTTTTTATTTTTACAAAAAAATTATTAGAACTAATTTTTGGTGAAATAACTGAATTCACAAGAAATTTGTTTAAATATGTGAATTATTGTCATTAATAAAATTTTGAAATTAAATTAAATTTTAAATTAAGAATCTTGATTCTACTGATGACGAAAGTGGCATAAACGCTACTTACAGTATACATGTATATATTTTTAACTATTCTATTTTAAAATGTATCTTATAATATTTTGATATTTAATATAATAATTTATTTTGATTTTTTACATAGTGTAGTTTAAAAAACAGAAAACTTTATATTTTCAATAATAATTTTTAAACTCTAATTTAATGAAATATTTTAAATCCTACGAATATAAAATTTAATGAATTACTTTTTTAAATTAAAAAATTTACGAGCTGAAAAAATTCCTAACAATCAACATGAACATTAATTTAATTTTTTTCCAAAATTAAAACAGAATGTTACTCATTTCTCTAACATTGACAATTTAACAATAACAAAATCTCAAAAAATTATTAACACAATCACAGAAATTAATGACAAGATTTTATAAGTTAAAACGTTAATAAATTATAATTAGATAATTTAAAATAATAATATAATACAGTGTAAAACTAATACTAATGTACTCAAAATGACGAATAAAGATTTATTAGTTACTTGAATACCTTAACATTTTTTTAATTAAATAAAATTAACCTTTAGAACCCGGGTTCTCATATTTGCTAAATTTTTTTAATTATTATACTAGAACTAATTGACAATGATGATATATTAATCAATAAATGAATCTATTATTTATTTTGTTTCGTAAATGCAGAAGTACCGTCTTTTGTTTACAGATAATATTAATTAAGTTCAACGGATAATATATTTATATTATCGGAAGTCTTACATTAACAGTCTCAAAAATAAATTTCAGATTTAAAAATATTTCAATTTCGTTCTTTTTTAGCCTATTTTAATTTATTAAAATGTATAAATTATAGAATTAGATTTTTTATTTTACCCCACGTAAGTAAATTAATTAATAAGGACAAATCAAACGAATAAAAAATAAAGCAATTTAAATAATAAAAACTGAAGGCCATTTTTCAAAATTTATTTATGGTTTTGTAATTAATTTCGGCGGATTAGACTAAATTAACACTAGTTTTGGCAGCTTATATATGAGAATGGTGATTGTGAAATCAATTATGCAATAGAGGCTCTATTTGAAAAATGTTTAACAGAGAAGTTGAGTGTGAAGCTTGAATATTAATTTTTAGATCCATGGACCTTATTAATAAGGCCTCACACGTTACTCTCTCCCAGTAATATTTAAATCGATTACACAGAATATAAAAATCATTTTCTAAGTTTTTTATTCTGTGAATCGATTTTATTTTTTAAAAGATTAGGCATATCAATAGAAACCTTATACAAAAATCATCACTTACATCATACAAAGCCGCATAAACTAATGCTAATTCATTCACAATTTATTCGGTAATTTATTTTCTTTCTCCAGTATTCTTCGCAAGATCTTTCGGTGAATATTTCTGACGTCTTCATTGAGCAACGCTTCATACAATTTTGATTTGAAAATAAACGACGGAATGATATTTTCTTCAGTACACGTTTCTAAAAAGCATATGTTTGCTTCTTTTCTCCTCAGAAAATAGAACACTTTGGCATATCATTTGAATGGTTTCATCGAAGCGAATAATATTTACTAAGGAATGTAAAAAATTGTGAATTTTATTATCAGACATACTACACGGATAGCATTTAGCAACCTTTAAAATTTTACTCATTAAACTGAAACATTGATATTGCTGATTTTCTATTATTAACTTGTTCTTCTAACTCAGCAGCGAATTGAGCTGAATATGAATCAATTTACTGCTGTAATTCGTTATTATCTATCTCTTCGGGTCTATTCAAGTGTTACTCATTTTGAATATCACAATTCATGATTCTAAATTTGTAATACCAACTTCTACACATTCGTTCATTTAAACCATTCAATCCATAAAAAAGACTACTTTTTCAAGCTTTTATCATTATTACTAAAATCTAACAAAACTTCCATGTCATAAAAAAATCAACTTGAGAAGAATTATGGGTTTGAAAATTGGTGCAATTTAAAAATGCATTGAAGTAAAGAAATAATCGATATATTGTTCTTAAGTGAAATTTGAAATATTTTTTACATGTAATTTAAGACTTTCTAGATAAATATTTTTCCAAATAACTATCTTCAAAAGAATATGACTCAAGCCTTTTCAGCATTAAACGTTATACATCATGTACATACAGGATTTGGAGCAAATAATAAAAACACCTGGCAAAGTCAACAAATATATTTAATTACGGTATAAGCCCCCTTTTTGTGAAGACAACAGCATAAATTTTCCGGGGTATTTAGAATTGCTAGCCGCCAAACAGAGTTGTGACCAGTACCTGTTTCTCGTGCGGGGTGTCGAGGATCGGATAAGTAGTTCGAGCCCTCCGTGAACGCCCAGGTTTTGGTTCGACCATGTAGCAATCGGTTGGATCTGGTTTGTGATCTCGTTCTCTTAACAGGCGGCATGAGTTCGCGGATTGTGAAAACGCGGACAATCGTGAAGGAAAAAGACAAGGCGATAGAACTAATTAACATTTATCCGATAAAATAAGCCCACATCAATCGTTTGTCGACCATTAGTCAATTTTTTAAAAGTTCGCATTTGTTATTGTGATTATTTAAACAACAGATTTATTTTGATTACAAGTTTTGATTTAATTTTTGTGACGAAGCACCACTTATTTATTCATACCAATTGTTAATTGTCTCCAGAGAAATTTTAGTGTGTAATTTCTTCAGATGAATACCTTCCAGTTCTTTTGGAGACAATGGATTAGACTTTTTTCTTGAATCTCTAAAATCAATATAAATTCTCAATTATGTTGATTTCTGGTGATTGTGGTGATCAAATGAAATGTTCAACGTCATTAAACTGTTACTTGTGTCATTCTTTAACAATTTTATATGTATGGGTTGGTGCATTATTATTTAGAAAGATGGCATTTCCCTTCGATAGCAGTTCTTAACCATAGAAAATACTTGGCCGCTATAAATTCATAAATAGTCTCGACTGCTAATCCCTCCAAGGAAAATCATTGGCCCGGCAGATTTAAAACAAAGAGGACCACAAATCATCACAAAACCTCCGCCATGCTTTCCGGTTTGGAAAATACAGTCTGGATTTAATATTTTTTCGAAAGTTTCCAAAGGTACACATGACTGGAGTTTGGAAATAGGGTAAACGATGATTCGTCAGATAAGATCATATTTTTCCGCTGTTTAAAGAACTCATTCTGGAGGCTTTTACATCACTCTAAACTCTTTGAAACTTCCAGTATTGAATGCAGGTGTTCTAATTGCAGTTCTTCCATTGAATTCAGATTTGTAGAGTTCCCAACGAATAGTTTTAGTGGAAACTAGATTATTTCTGTTCATTGGAATATTTAGTAATTTTAGGAGATGTGATCTAGAAAACTTCTGTAAATTTTGATATATAATCCGACAGTGTCTCTCAGACAACTTCGACTTTCATTCAGATCAACGGTTTGTTGAGGACGTTGTTTTATTTCCTTTCAAAAGCTGTAATTACTGTAGAAATAATAAACCTTGAAGCACAAAGCATTAAAAAAGATTCTGTTACACTAGCGCTTCCCATAGGAGCACAAACAATTTTGGTCTCTTTTAACGTTCGAGAGATCTGCCATTTTAAATTTCTGTAAACCAACAGTTATTTTATAATAAAATCAGATAAAATAATCAGATAATAAAATTAATCAATTAAAAAACATTAAAAGATGTCAAATTTTGATTGTTTATAACATATTCAAAAATTATAATACAAAAATGTTGTTTTTTTCATTTTTTTGTGCTACGCAAATATGTCAGATTTTTAAAGAGATTACAAGAAACATAGGATTATCAGAAATAATTATTCAAAATCGATTCATTTGACATTCATGGATTTGATGTGACTTGATAAATAATTTGAAAATGTAATAATCAACAATGAGTCATAAATTAACCAAGTGTGGTGAATCTCAAATCTTATAGCATTTCAAAAATTTTTAAATGACGGAGTATAAATGAAGACATTTGAGCGTATAGATTTTACTATACACAGTGTGAGAAGTCGTTGCAACCTCAATATCAGGATTCATTTTTTTAACACCAAAATTTATTACTATAACAAAAATTCACACATTTAAACAAATTTTTCTGTTAATTTAATTTTCCCGTCACGAATTAATCTTAAATTTTTAGATTCAATTTCTAAAATTTTGTAAATTTATTAAATAATCTTCACATTTAAACTAAAAATTTATTTCAAAATTTACTTAAAATTTTGCAAATTTATTATATAATTTTCCCATTAAAACTAAAAATTTATTTTCAAATTTATTTAAAATTGTTTCATAATTTCTATTAAAATATATAAATTGTTATGACTGTAAAAATATTTTTTATTTATAAAACAAATATTTAATATTTAATGGTTTTCTTATCATTTTTAATTTTAAGATATTTAATAGACACATTAAAAAGATATATTTTATTTTTAAATAGATATTTAATTTTTTAAGATTTTCTTTTATTATATCATTTTTAATTTTTGAAATATTTTTAAAAAACACATTAAAAACATATTTTATTTTTAAGTACGTATTTGATTTTTTTAATAGTTGTTTTATTATATCTTTTTTTAATTTTTTTAAAATATTTAATACGCATATTAACATTAAAATATTTTTACCTTTAAATTAAAAAAAACTATTCTGGCGAAATGTAAATTTAAATTAACCCCTCATACACAGCATTTAAATACTTAAATGAGAAAATATAAAATTATATAATAATTTTAACACGGCCATTGGTCATTACTGTTCAATTAAAAGCCTATAGTCATTAATAGAGAGAGGAGGAAAACTACTTTCAAACCATCGTTAGTCGATAATTATGCAATTTGGAGTTAAATAAACGCATGATAAATAAATATTTGTAAAGCAGGAAATCAATATTTTCATAGTAGTACATTCTTTATAGTTAACGTGATTTAAAACTTGTCGATATTTAAACAAAATATTCGAAATCCATTCTATGTTATGGATATAATTAGTTTATTCTTTGTTGTAAATTAAATAATTATACGCTAATAATTACATTGATTTGCTAATATTTAGAAAAATTTTCATTTAAAAAAGAAACCACTTTTTATTCGTGTTTAGTTGAAGGATAACGTCTGCTTACACAAATTTCATTCATCAATACTATCCTCATTCAGTAATGTGTTTATCAATATTGTTATACAATCTGTTTCATTAACCGATTTGTAAATCCGCCCTGAAAACATAACACTGGAGAACAGAGTTTCTGCTTCTCTTAAAGCACATTAAGGTAAATCTTATAGCACTTTGCATGCTGATCACAGTCCATTCTTTCTTTTCTAGTGTTGCAATTTTTGGCTAATGGCCAAATTAAATGTTATTGTGAAATAATCATAACACAAATTCAAAGATAAATACACAAAACAATTCTAGACATGCTTCTCCATACCCAAATAATTATATTTGGATAAAATTTTTATTGGTTTTAATTATTTTTTAAAATTTTTTTCGTTAAATATCTCTTTGTAACTATTATTTTATTGTTTTTATTGTTAGACAATTTTGTTGTTCTTTGAGAAGTCTGATCGAAAAAATGTCGAAACTGTACTGATATATTTTGTTATATCTGTAATGAATTTACTTATAAAACTCAGAAAATAAGTATGACTTTTCTAGTTAGACAGAGCTATGAGCTCTATTTTATATTTAAGGGATCAGAACGAATCATGGGCTAATCATGTTTGTTGTGTAATCTGTGCTGTTAATCTCAGACCATGGCTTAAAGGTACCAAGAACTACATGCCATTTGTAATTATTATAGCATGACGTGAACGTAAGGATCATGCGACAGGCTGTTATATCTATCTAACATATGTTTCTTGGTTTTCTGCAAAAAAATTAATTAAGTATCCTAATTTAACATCGGCAATGAGACATGTACCACACGACAATTCTTTTCCTGTACCAAAAGCTCCAGAGACCTAGGACTTCCTGAATGAAGAAGAATTAAACGAAGCTGCAGCGGGATAAGGTCGATGATGTCAATGATGCAAACTTTGAGCCTTCTACTTTAAGAAGTCTTCATTTCATTAACCAATCTGATTTAAACGATTTAGTCTTCAGATTTAAAATATTTCAGATTGTTAAAGAGAGATATTGGGTTACTGGGTTCAAGATTGCAAGAATGGAATATTCTCTCACATGGAATAAAAATTTCAGTTTTCCGTAATCGTCAAAAGAATTTAACCCAGTACTCTGCAGACTCGGGCAGTTGCATTACGTGTTTCTGCATAGACATTGATTATTTTCTGCACTTGGATTTCAGCACAATCCGGAGGAGTGGATATTATTCATGGATACATCGAAATTCAGTAGGAAAGCTGGTTTGCTTCACCATAGGAAATTTTAATCCATACGTTCCCGTGGCATTAGCTGTACAAATGAATAAAACCTATGGCAATACAAAAATGATATGGAATTGTAAAAACTACATCAAATATAACTGGAGCACATTTGAAAATAGTAGCAATTTTCTTGGACTGCAGCTCGGATACACCAAATATTGCTGCTTTATATGAGTGGGACAGTCAAGCAAGGATTTCATACAATGTACGAAAAGACTTGCCTCAACGTAAAATTTTTGAGCCAGGATAGAAGAACATTTTACATGAGCCACTCTTTGACCCCAAAAATATTCTCTTTCTCCAACTTCATATCAGACTGTGGCTTATGAAAAACTTTGTTAAAGCAATGGATAAGGAAGGATTTGAATATCTAAGAAGACTGTTTCCACATATCAGTGACTTCCAAATTAATAAAGGAATTTTTGGTATAAAGTTCTCAGCGACCAACAGTTTGAAGGACTGTTACAAGGAGTCTAGCTAATGGCCTGGAATGAGTTTAAAGATGTAATCCAGAATTTCTTCGGTAACAACAAAACTCCAAACTATGTATAGCTGGCTGAACACATGATAAAAGCATATATGCAGATGAAATTTAACATTCCACTCTAATTACATTTCTTACATTTGCATCTCGATTTCTTTCCAACAAATCTTGGTGAATGCTGTAATGGAAAGAAGGTTTCAGGATTACTGAAATGCATATATTCTACCTGTTTGCGATAATTTACAATTATATTATGAGGTTCAGATAAATGAATTAGAAATTAAAATTCAAAGAAATTCAATTTGATGTTTTGAAAGAAAATGAAGTTCAAACGGGATCAAATATCATGTGAGAAAAATGTCCCATTTTAGTTATTGTAAATGACGATATTTTTATTTGGTTTTTGTGATTATGTGAAGTGTTTTTTTTAATTATTCATGTTGTTTAAATGAATAAAAATGATATAAATGTCGAAAAAGAATTTTGAATTTGGATTGATGCAAATATTGATGTAAAATAAATACAAGTTTTCGAAAAATTGAATTTTCCTTTCGTTTTGGATTTAAATTAAAGATGTTGACAATTAATTATTTGAAAATGTTTCATATTCGGTCGGATGAGCATCACAACAACAAGCGAATTCATCGATTGTTTGATGCGATTTTGCAGCGGCGGCGGCGGATGTGTGATGCCACAAGCTCATGAGGTTTTCGTCGCGTTGAGCGACGGCCGATCCCAGTATTTGGGTCCTTTCCGGGTGACCGTGTAAATTTATATTAAATTATTCCCCCCGACCCCACCACCGCCCCCCGACTTTAGGGTGCCGCAGCCACGCTGCGCACGTACCTTATCATTAAATTGAAGATGCTGACAATTAATTATTTGAAAATGTTTCATATTTGAAAGGCCGGTCGGACGAGCATCACAACAACAAGCGAATTCTTATTATTCTATAATTATTTGACTACTGCTGGCATTTAATCAGGGATAAACCAAACAATATCTACAAGAGAAAATCTTTTACAAAACATTTTAAATTTTACCGTAACAAAAAAATATTTTGGTGCAACAAAAAATTTTTCTTTTGTTTCTTTGGTGTTCGCTATATAATTCTATATGATTATAATCTTGAATATAAAAAAAATTATTTGCAGTTGTACGTGATAGGGCAATTCTGAATACATTTTTGAAATTAGCACAGCAAAATCCATAAAGACAAACTATTTTTAAATGAAGCAGAAAAAGTAATGAAAATTTGTTTTCAAAACAAAAATATAATCTCGTTGAGTTTACTTATGCTTACTTATAACTTTTTATATGAAAAAAACGATAAATATTCAAATTATTGTCATGGGCTAATTTTTTAAAATCCATAATAATTTTCATACTTAAAAGTATATCTTAAGGTAGTTCAATCAATTAAATATTCGGCTGTTGTGGTACTGACGAACGGAAAAAAAAGAAAACAAAACATCAATGTCATCTAAGATACTTATTAAAATAAAACCCTATTTTAAATTTGAGCATTAATCAGAAAATATTACACATTGATAGTAAATTATAAAATAAATAAATTTCTGAATTAATTGACTATAGAAAAATAAATTATAAATTTATTTCAGCATTTCAATTCTTAACATCTAATTACATATCCCATTACGACTCAATTTTTATCCCCATGTCGTTACCGGTGTCTTAAGTGTAATCATCGGAACTAACTAATATAGATTGCTTTCCTAATGTGGGATTTATGCCTCAAGATCTCTTTGTAAACGAGATCCACCACAGATAAAAAATATTAATTATTACTTTATATCAATTATTGTGATACGTTATAAAATCATACTCCCGCTGTTCTGAAATAATGTTTACATATTACCATGACTTTTTGTTCCAAAATAATGTTGACATTTCCATTTATGGCTCCATGCTTCAGCTTGGGAGGATTTCTACTGGACATATTCATTAGAAAATCTTGAAAAATTGCACTCCTTTCTTCATTAGACAATTGATAAGCTGGACGTAAATTTTCTATAGTCATTTTCGATTTGTTAGAATAACTGTCGCCAAACAGGCAATAAAATTACTCATAGTTTAATTAATTTGCGATGATTAAGTGCACCATGAAAGTGTAAAACGTTGTTTATTTTGTGATTGATGTCAATTTAACATGGAAAATACCGCAAGTTCATAATTTTTCTAATTTGTGTTAAATACTGCAATTTTCTTTACTAGAAAGGTCTAACTTGATAAAATTATTTTATGAAGTGCCGAAAACGAGAAAAGGAAAGCATGACATAAATGTTGTTAAAAAATGCGACCTGTAACCATGGAAATTTTTGTTGGTCCTGGCATGCTAGATCGTTATCTATACTGATAATCGGAAAAGTTTGTGCTAGATCGTTATCTATCCTGATAATCGGAAAAATTTATCCAAAATGTAAACATTATTTCGGAACAGAGGGAGTATTAAACAATTTGCTAAATATAACATGATTAATGAATTATAATATACTGTAAAGCTATATCTAAATAAAAATAAAATACGTATATTAAATACAAAAGGGGTAAACGTAATTTAAAGAAATTATATTGATAATCTCTCAAGTACATAACAATATAATAGTTATTTAAAATTCCTAAAAATAACAATAAATATATCTGTGACTAATAATAAAGAAATGATTCTCTGTAAGAGTAATTGTTCTGGCATAAATGATCTGTAATTTTATTTATATATTAAATGAATACTTCGAAAAATAAAACTTCTTAATTTAATAAACTACAATTAGTAATAGCTCAAATTTCTATTTTTCAATGAATTTCCTCATATTTTATATGGAATTGAATACCTTTTTACCTTTGCCCTGCACTACAATAAATTCAAGTTAATTTTAATTTTTGGATCTTTTAAAATTTAATTTGTCATTAATATTAAGATGTCCTGTTAATATTAATATTCATGTCATTAATAACGACAATCATATTATGAATTGACACAGTGTTATTTTATACACGATCACTATCGACATAATGTAATTTAATAAACTTTATAGTATTTTCGAAATTATAATTTCTTAGTTCTTTTTACATTGAGATATTTCTTTCAGATTATTCTTAGATTACTCACAAATTGCGAATATTCAAGGTACATCGAAGATTTGTTCAAAATATTGAAAAGACCACTTACAAAATGTTTATATTCTGTTCATTGTAAGTTTAATTATTTTGATAGCAAAATAAGAGTTTCTTGCGTAAAACGACTTGCCACAAATAACATCCCGAAATGAACATAAATAAAGATGTTTGTTTAAATATATAAAAGATATACAATTTATATAAATTAATATTCAATATTACATTTTAATTAATATTTTAAAATTACAAATTAAGTTAAAATTTAAAAATTAAGAATTGATTAAATACAACAAAATGAACAATAGTAATTCTAAGAATTATAAATTGTATTTGTATTTTTATATCATTACAAAACTCTCAACAACTGAAAAATGAATAAACTTATCAACGAATTGGATTAATTGGTAATACAATTATTATAGTGTTATACACTCTACAAATTATATGTAAAACTATATGTTAACAACATAACATAACCAAATACTATCTGTTCATTGATGTATTCCTGGATTAATAAAATGAGTTTTTATATGTCCTTTTGTCCATTTTGTCCTTTTTGTCCATGCATACTATCCCTTATAATTATGATAGACTACTTGAAACGTGAACCTTTTCTCTTTTATTTACATGTAAAACATTGCATAAATATTTAAATAATAATTACAAAATAAATTTAAAAATAAAAATCATGTGAAAAGAATTCTCAAAATTTGAATATTAATAGAAAATTAATTTTTAATTAATTACAAAAAAAATTACATTAAACAATTGGGTCGAAAATATTATAATTTAACCAGTACATGAAATATTTAGAAATTTCTTCTTCTAGCATATCAAAAGCAACATGAAAATAGTTTCATATACATGATTTAAAGTGGCCTCTCTTGGCTTTGACAAAGGGCTACATAGATTTCACAATGCTATACAGGTTTTTCCTAACATAAATTTAGTATATAATATAGAACTAGTTAAATTACTTAGTTTATCATATTTAATAAAGTAAATAAACTTAAAATAAACTACTTTAATATGCATTAAAAATATAAAATTACAAACGGAATGATAAAAAAAATATTATAAATAGGAATAATAATAATGATATTAATAGTCGTACAAATAGAAGGGCTGTTCAAACCTTAATTTATGTTCCATAAAACCAGAAAACGGAGAAATTTTGGTCATGGTAGCTAGGCTGATCCTTTATTAGGTAGTTTGGAAAATTGGTACGCGATAGTGATCTTTACTGCATGGGCGTTTTTTATTACGGTTTTCTTAGATCAATGATGATTTCTTTCGTGATTACTACACCTTGGAGGACTTGAAAATTCCTATCAATAAAACCAATGGAATTTTTTCATTTTCAGTGATTCTGTCAACACTATCAATCCTTTGGAAAACACTTAATTTATAAGGGTTACTTCTTCTCGAGGGTTGTTGAGTTCGACTGATTATCTGACGATCATTTCGAGAATTATGATCAACTTTAACTATGCAAAGTATTTCATCTGACCATAAGACATTTAAAACGACGCACTTTGGATATCTGGAACATTATAAAGTGAAAGCCGCTTAAATCGGCCACCACTGAAGAGTGACCGCCTTGATGTACGCACTGTATTTGCAGCATCTTTTAATGCTTGCTCTGGTGCTGATTTTGACTTATAAACAGAACTTCAGATATGATGGCCAGCCGGTTATAGTGGCCAAATCTGGCTGGACGAATGTGGCCTCTATAAGTGGCTTTCGCTGTATTCATTTCTTTAGTCGATTTGTTTTGGCCACATATGTTAACATATGACTTTGGAGTAGATGGTAGTATCGAAGTTATAGTTCAAGAACAGAGGAACGGAAAATTCCGAAATTTTAAGATATCGAATTGAGAGTTTCCGCCATCTCTGCTTATTTTGAAGATGATTTCACGGAGCAAGGAGACCTATGTAGAGCTTCAAATAAAGACTTTCTTCCTGCTTCAATTGTTTAAAAATGTGTTGAACTGTTCTCAGTGATTTGAGATTTTCGAAAACTTTGGAGGTCATGTCACTTTAAACAAATCGTACAATTGCCTTGTAATTATGATAAAAATTCATTTGAGCTATAGAAATAAAAATAAATATGCACATGTTTTATTGATTTGTATATTAGACGTTCAATATGCTAATTATAACCATAAAGATTTACAACAAATTAAAATAAATTTGGCATTTACATATGATGTTAAAATAGATTCCGGTCACTTTGTATAAGAATTGAAATATAAATATAATTATCGCACATAATATTCCCACTTGACGTACAAATAATAAGAACTAATTTATCATTTAAGTGGATAATTTGAATTACATTACCCACATATTGGATTTGAACAGCCTTTCTATTTGTACGACTATTAATATCAATATTATTATTCCTATTTATACTATTCTTTATTTCTTTATCATTACGCTTGTAATTTTATATTTTTAATACATATTAAAGTAGTTTTTTTAAGTTTATTTACTTTATTAAATATGATAAATTAAGTAATTGAACTAGTTTTATATTATATAATAGATTAAAAAAAATTAATCGCTATGACATGTTCAAATATATCGAGGTTGCTGCAGGGCCTTTTTTAACATATTGACTGGGAGGGCATTTGGCCCCCAGACCAAGGCAAAAGTGTGGACTGGGGGGGGCAATTTTTTTTAATTGATTTTTAAAACTACCTTTCTATTTTTGTGATCATAACCTGATACTTATGCAACAACAGAAGATTTAAACTTTGCTGTTATAGCAGAAGACTCAATCACAAATACACACATTGGCTCCTTCGCAACAGAAAAATACACTATCAGCACTTCTCGCAATACAATGATATGGTACAAGCACAGAAAAGTGAATGTAAAATGGTAAGCAGAAAATAGTAATGACTGCTTTGAAGCATATATATTAGGTTGTTCGATATGAAACGGGTCAAACTTCACACCTTACATTTCAATCGCGTATAACTTAACTTTGAACTATCGTATGAAAATAAATAAGGTATTTCTTGACAGA
>MQRK01217482.1:3810-19762 GCA_001938485.1 Girardia tigrina
AATAATATATCTGTCAAGAAATACCTTATTTATTTTCATACGATAGTTCAAAGTTAAGTTATACGCGATTGAAATGTAAGGTGTGAAGTTTGACCCGTTTCATACCGAACAACCTAATAGTTAGGGAGAAGAAATCCTACAGCAACTCAGATGTAAATTGAGACCTAATCAAAGATTCTTGACCTTTTGCTAATTCCTTGGAAGATTTCTTATCATATTTCTGAAATTTATTATAATTTAAGAGTTATATTAATTTTGGAAATAAACAGACGCTGTTTTATTACTATAAACTTCAAAAAAACAAGGGTTCTTTATTCTTGAACAAAATATACAAATAGTCATTACATAAACGATTCATGAGAATGAAGAAAATTCTACCAAATTAAATTGTAGAAATTTGTAAAAAAATTAAGGAAATATAACTTTACGTTAGTGATTAATTTTCGAAACTCTCACAAAATATTCATTAATAAATGAGGACAAATCCCTTTTCGATTCTTGGGTGCTTTTTTAATTAACCCCCTAATTTCGTGTTCTTTTCTCATTGACATGATGTAATTTATTTTTGAAATGTTTGGTATTTAACATTAATTTAATGTCTGCTATCAAATAAATAATAAACACATGGCAAAGTTAAGGTTGCCAGTCCCTAAACTATATGTCTAATGTTTTCCTTTTTTTCCAATAATCAATCTATTTGTTAACTATTTTATTTAATTAAACCTTAAACATTACCTACAATACATAACAATCATAAAAATAATTTGCGTGCCTCTCTTTATTTTTACATATGAAATATGAAGCAACAATATATATCTATACATACATAAATATATTGTTCCGAAAATAAACAATGTTTAAATATTTTTAAATCGTAATTTTATTAATTTAATTAACATGTAAGTAATATATAATCAAAAACGCCATTTGTGTTTGAAATCTTTATTAATTTAAAATTTTCATTTTTTGCGATATATTTCGGTGGATTTCCCACCATCAGGCAAACATTTTTCAATAATTGTACGTCCTTATAAATAAGAGGTAATAATGCAATCAACTTACATAATAGCTAATTAAATATTTTCAACAAAATTGGAGAGAGGCTTGTTTGAACATTAATTGATGGATTACCTGATTAATCAAGTAGCTCTGCATAAGTGTACTCGAAACGTTTATCAAAATTTGAAATTTGTAATTTAAAATATTTTGTTTGATTTGGCCCTTTCTAAATGAAACAACGTCAATTATGTCAACACATTTTCAAAGTTTATAAAAAAAGAAGAACAACAAAATAAGTGTGAGGAATATTTTCAATTGTTGGAATGTGTAAATGTATTTGTGAGGAATGTTTTGAATTGTGTGTTGATATTGTTGTGCACGTTGTATGTTGATTCAGATTGTGTCACTCCTACGCAGATGGATGGTTGGTATTTTATTTGATTCCTACTAATTAAAAATAATTTAATTTAATTTTAAACTAAAAAGATTTCAAATAATTTTTGATAGTTTATTTAATTTTTATTGTAATATAAAATTTTAATATATTAATTTAATATGTACTTTTTTGAAAATGTTTAGATTTAATTTTAACCAATTAGATTCTTTATATTTAATAAAAAAGAGAAAAAGCAGCCCATTTTCGATAAAATTTTTATAAAATTAATAAATTTCAAAATTCATATTATTAATAAATAAAATGGAAATAGGAATCGAAAAAATCGGATGTCGAAAAGCCATACCGCATTATGGCTAATATATAAAACAAAATAAATAATATTTTTGTAATTTTTTACAATATATATATCAGTATATATATATCAGTATATATATATATATATCAGTTAATTGTTCTCTATTATAACCATGTGGAAAAGAATTTATTGAATTTTTAAAATATCTCCTTTTATCATCATATCCAGAAGTTCCTAGTTTTATAGTTTCTATAATATTTATTTCATGTTTTTTGGAGATAATTGATTAATTGTTTACAAATATTATTTTATTATTAAATATTACATTTAATCTGTTTTCAAAATTTATATAATTACATTTTATACCTTTATTTTCATTTTTTTCTAATATATTATTATTATTTTCAACTATTTTATATGAGTAATCTTTTGCTTTAATTGCTATAAGATATTTAATAAATTGATTGGATAGTAATTCATCTTTAAATTTCACAAATTTAGTGGAATGTATATATTCTTTTAATTTATTATTTTTATTTTCCCAATTATCATAAATTTGGACAAAGAAAGAGTCCGTATCATTGTAATGAAGTAAAATAGTTCCTGACTCAAAATCCCACATTTTATGTAAGCCTTCATATGTAAATTGATACATATTCGATTTAGATATTTCTAAAACGGTAAACCCTGTATAATTAAATTTATTAGAATAAATTTGACTTTGCTCCATTTCAATGGCGCATAAGTTTCTCGTAAATGCATGGATTGATTTAAATCCTGGTTTTCCAACAAGTTTTTTAAATGTCCTTGCATTATTAACTATTTTAATGTTAGAGTGATTTCTAAAATTTTCAGGGCTTTACCATAGAAGGCATTGTTTAATAATTTAAAGAAGAAATTCCCGAATTTATCTCCAATTGCTTTGGCTTCATTTCTTTTTTGTATATTAAATTCAATATAAAGTTTAAGTCATGGAGATTTTAAATAAATCAATTTTCTATGTATTTTTTTAAGAATTATCCCTTGATCAAGATAAAATCTAAAATTCTATTCTCAACAATATATTTTTTTTAATATTTAAATTTAAAACAAGTTTTTCTATTTTAATATTTCTCAGAGGGTAAACAAATTTTTCATAAGAAGATAATTCTTCACGAAGAATATTGGGGATAATTCTTTCAGGGCAATATGGATATGAAAATGATTTCTTTTTTATTGATTCTAGATTAACTTCATGAACATATCTATATATCGAATTTTCTTTAGATCTTTTATAAGTTTGATCTTTACTCCAAGCCATTTCTCCTGTAGGTAAATATCTACACATAGCTGTGGCGTATAATGAATTTGTGTTTAAATAGAGTATATAACTTTCCCTAAAAAACTTATTAAAATCAAAATTTGATTTATCTTTTATTATTTTAAATTTTACGACTAACATATTATATTCCCAATTATCTGATATATATTCATCATAATTCAAATTTTCTTTATCTTCACTTTCATTATATTCATTATAAAACTTTTTAAAAAAATCAATTGAATCACTAATATATTTTTCATAATCTTTTTAGACATATTTATTATTTGATTTTGAAAATCTATTTCCTAAAACTCCTGAAAATCCCCCTCTTGTACCTTCCTCAAAGAAAAGTAACATATCATATGTACTTTCAAAAAAATGTTTTAGCTTTTGGCTTGTATATTTTATACCAGCTTGCCATGTTAATCCTTGCGCTGAAAAACAATAACAGGGATCTATTTGATAATATTCTAAACATTTCATTCTTAAATTTTTGAAAAAATTGACTAATAACAATACATCTGT
Organism: Girardia tigrina; assembly: GCA_001938485.1. Classification (NCBI taxonomy): domain Eukaryota; kingdom Metazoa; phylum Platyhelminthes; order Tricladida; family Dugesiidae; genus Girardia; species Girardia tigrina. Next base: position 7,330 of record MQRK01217482.1, read on the forward strand.
TTTCATGTATTGGGGGATGTAATCTTTCATATTATTACACCCTAAATCAGTTCAATTTTTTTCGCGATTTCATATTCTGATAATGATATGTTTTTATTAGTTAATGTATCGAAGAATTCAATTCTGTGGAGATATTTGTTATTCATTTAATTTTTCTTCGATATCTGTATATTTTGTCCATATAAGATAACTGTATGGGAATATTCCTTTCTTAGGAATACACTTTTTCTCTTTTTAGTCATAAAAGATTAGATTATTTTCCCTCAAAAATTTAGATTCTTCTTCTTTCAAATTTCCCTCACATTTTCGGAGACTACTTCCATCACCAAATTTCCTCTCATCTAAAAATCTAAGACAACCAATTTGAAAAGAAATATAATCTTCCGATGTTTTTATATTTTTTTCATTACATTTAATGAAAAGTTCTTTAATAAACAAATGGTTGTCATATTTAGCGTTATTGAAAAAGAACAATAGTATAAAATTAATTTTCTTTGCTTGCAGATTACATGTTTTATGACTAGCACCATGATATTTTCCTGTTAAATGATCGTGGTCTCGTACTTGATCGTTAATATGTTTAAACATTGTATTACAATAATGACATTTTTCTGATTCTTTAAAATTATTTTCATCTTCACAAGTCAATATTATAGGGATTTCCGTATTTAATATTTGTGAATATTTATCATTTAATTCAATTAAATATTCAACAAACTGATCTATCATATTTTCCCTGATAAATTCTTGATAATAATCCTTTTCTATTTCTGGGATTTTAGAATGAAAATAAACACCGTTTGCCAATGGCTTTTGTTTTAAAAGATATTTTGTTTTATCGGTGTCTTCATTTCCAATATCATAACATTCTATAAAATCATTCTCATTTCTTTCTCCATAATCATGATCGAGTCCCTGAGTTTCTAAGTTATGTTGAGTATTTGTTGTCTTAATACTAAAATGAAAGGACAATAGTTTTATAAGATATAATTTCTGTACAATTTACAATTATAAGTTAGAGGCAAAAGAAGTATTTTATTTGGCCCCTGGCCGATTTTATATTAAGCAACCGAGAGCCTTAGCGACAACTCGGGTTGACTGGAGGTTAAGGATTTAATGTCACACTTTACAGCGTGAAATATATACGAATATAATAATTTAATATTATTTTATATTAATTACTTTTTTATTTGTTATTTTTTCTCAGTAGCGGATTCATTTTTTTAACACCAAAAATTTATTTTTAAAATCCTGAAAATTTATTTCGAAAATTTATTTCAAAAATTATTTAAACTTTATTTTCAAAATTTATTTCAAAGTTTATTTAAAATTGCTTATTAAAAATATTTTTATTTATAAATACATATTTAATATTTTTGTTTTCTTGATATTTTTAATTTTAAGATATTTAGAGATACATTAAAGATATTTTTTATTTTTAAATAGATATTTTATTTTTATGATTTTAAGAATTCAATTATAAATTATTTTTTAATGAGGATTTCCGTTGACAATTAACTTCAATAAAACATTATGATTTTTATTTTAGAACTTGATTTTAAAATATTCAATAAATTATTTTTTTAATAAAACTTTCCGTTGACAATTAAATTAAATTAACATTATGATGTATATTTTAAAATGTGTTACAAGATATATCAAAATTTTCTTTACAATATTCTTTTACTCTGAAACTGTTATTTAAATTGTAATTTTTTAAACCTATTTTTTTATAAAAGTTCTTTTAATTTAATTAATAAAATATTATCATTACACTATAATTTTTATAAAAATTATTTCATTTTAATTTGTAAAAATATTATCTATACACTTAAATTTTTTATATATAATTTCTTTCAAAAGTTCTTTCAATTTAATTAATAAAATATTATTTTTTAATTTATCTCAAATGTAATTATGATTTTTAATTTAAAAATATAAAAAATTTACAGTTCACCAAAAAGAACCCCTAACAATGAACATAAAACTGAACTATGTAAGCTCATCAACGAACTTAATCATAAAAGGCTGAAATGGACATTACACCTTCCCTTGAGAATTTCCGATACTGAAGTACAGCGAGGAACGAGGTAAGAAATTGTATTAAGAAATTGAAGTGGTGAAGGATGAGAAATCTAAACAATGTGATTGAAGAGGCCTTAAACGCCGGTAATTTCAATAAAAGTGGTACGGACTATCTTGAACTGCGTATTTTAAGGAATTCAGAGACAAAGTTATACACATTGTTTTCACCGGCACTTTCTGTGACCAATGAGCTCATGTTTTGTCACTATCAAAAGTTCAATACCTTGGAGAATGCTGTGTTAGTGTTGAGTCTTCTGATGAGGCTGAAATAAAGCTTGCTATATCGCAGCTGAATAATGGGAGGTCGCAAGATCAAATGGAGTAATTTCTGAAGTTTTGAAGTGGGATCGACAACCACTCATGGACAAACGGCAGCTTAATTTTGAACTGATATAGAACTGCTTTCATGAATTTCTACTGGCTTGAAGGAGTACTAAAGGGATGATAATATTCAAAGGAAAAGGTACAAGATCCGACCAGAAGAACTAGAGGGGTATCTTTCTCTTAGAAATCACTGGTAAGGTTTTTGAGAGAATCATCGTAAATAGAATCCTACCAGTGATGGAAGAAAGACTGGACCTCTGGAAATTTGGTTTGAGGCCATTAAGCGGCGTTTATGCCTCTTTCATTATTATCAAATTCAGAACTCATAATTTAACATCACAATTTATTAATATAACAATAATTCACATTTTTGAACAAATATTTTTGTTAATTCAATTATCTCGCTACAATTAATCTATTAAATTCTTTTCGATTCAATTTTTTAAAATTTAGCAAATTTATAACTTTAAATTTATTAATTAATTTTCACATTAAAACTAAAAATTTATTTTAAAATTTATTTAAAATTGTTTCATAATTTCTATTAAAATATATAAATAGTTATGACTGTAAAAATATTTTTATTTATAAATAAACATTTAATATTTGTAGGGAAACAGTATTTTTGGGTTTGACCAAGCTGCAATTAAGTTAAACAGTAATACAAATTCAATTTAATTTAATTTAATTTAACTTATATGTGAATTAAATATAATTTCTTTATTTCTAAATTCAAATTCCCTAATATCTTGTACCAGAGTTACTCAGTTATTGTATTGCATTTTTTTACATTTACTTTTAGATTTTATTATTTTTATTGTGTGTGTTATTATTTTTTTGTACTATTTTGTATTAATTTTTTTGTACTATTTTTTTATATTTTTATTTTTTTTCTAATTTTATATTTTTCTATATACCAACCAAAAGTACATTAAATTGTCAATAAAATTTCAACTGTTAGATAGTTGTTCTTGAAATCGCAAAAGTAGTTAAAAAGAACTTTGGACAGTGGCCAACATATTTCCAATTTAACTCGACCAATTTTATGAAACAATTAATAGTATTATTATAATAATTATTGGACTATAAAAAAAGAAAATAAAGCAGCAAGATTTAACAATTAAAATGAATATTGACCAAAAATGAAATTTAAAAAAATCAATATTCAATAATTAGAATTACAATTAATTACTTGACTATGACGACAATTTTTTATTTTTCTCTCGGGGAACATTTGGCTGACAATTGGCATCGTATTCAAACTGAGTGACAAATTGATTTCATAATTAAACTGAGTGACAATTGAAATTGATATAATTGAAATAATAATAATGAGAGATTTTATAATAAAATGGTACAATTAATAATAATATTAATTATTTTAAAAAAGAATAATAATTTTAATAATAATTGTCAACAGCATTTCATAAAAATTATATCAAATACTAAAAAATATTAATAATTATAATAAAAATTTTGAAATACAATTATATTGAATGGTATCCCTGAAAGCTTCCTTACGTCCCTGAGCATTTGCTCAAACAAAGGGTAGTTAAAATGGGATCGATCGTCACTTGATTTTCATCATTATAATTTTTAATAATTAATTTGTTTTATAAAAAACTAAATATTTCCTTTCAGGGTAAGGATAGAAATAGCTTTTTATAAGTTTCAGCTTTCAGGATCTCAACAAATTGAAAGCTCACAATCTTGCATCTGAAGCCGTGTGAGAGGATTAGAAAACTTTGTATTTGTCAAATGGTTTCTGCCAGATAAAGAGTCTAATATTCACTACCATGTTCGCCAAGGCTGACTTCTATTTGTAATACACAGTTAGCCGTCACATTTGGGGAAGCTTATTACAAATGTTTTTTTCAATGCTTCTTCCACATGTATTAAGCATACAAAACAAGAAGAAATCTATTGAAAATGAACATCTTTTTGTCAGAGAAAAAAGTATTTATTATTCCTTTTTGGAAATGGGATCTGTTTTATAAAATGCTATGCAAGAGTTCATACAAAGGAAGATTCATTGATAAAAATGGAAGAGCATTATCAAGTTGGAAATATTGCTCAGGTACATTCGCTTAAAGTGATCAATAAAACTAAAGAAATATATATTGCAACTCAAGTAAAAACCCATAGTCTTATTATTGAAGCGTTTGTTGAAATTTTTCCTGCAACGCAATGCCTAAAAAGAAATGTCAGAAATTCCCGAAAAAACAATTATACATATCCCCCGATTTACACGGTACTTTTTTAAACATTAATTTTAAAAGCGAAAACGTGTAAAACAACTTTTTTGTACTCTTAAATTCAGACTGTTTAAGATATAACCTATATCATATAGGTTGTAAGTAGCGTTTACGCCACTTTCATTATTACTAAATTCAGTAATCATAATTTAACTCCACAATCTTTACATCAACATATCAACAAGTTGTGTGTGCATCGGAGCGCCTTCGGGTTCAAACCGGTAACTAGTATTGCCCGACCGGTGGTCTCAGCTTCCTGAGGGGTCGATGCTTTTATCCTTTACTAACATTATTCTAAACTTTGGGCTGCCATTTCATGTCGTGAACGAGAAGAGCCTCAAGAAAATAAGCGACGATCGAACCACGTGCCTCTATGCATTCTATGGTCAATCTGCACCATCTCCAAAAGGGTTCTCGTCACTTCTTATTTACCATTCAATTAATATTCAGAATTTACATTTATTACTTATTTTCATTTAATTATATTATAACGAGATATTTTATATTCGATGACATGTATCATTTGTGACTCTGCAATTCAAAAATATTTTTAAATTTATTTCGTTAAGTTACCAAATATAACTCAGGGTTCTTCCTCGAAAAGTCACCATTCCTTACTATTACTTGGTTTCAAATATCTTTTATTATCTCATTTAATTATTATTTTATTAATCTCGGAAAACTTACAGCTGATTATTTCCCTCTCTTTTGACTCTACTTTATTATCGTTATATTATCTAAATTATTTGCAATTACAATTTTGGCATTACGAGTTGGCATCGTAACATATATTTAAACTTATTTCATAACTTTTATTAAAATATATCAATTGTTATGACTGCAAGCATATTTTAAATAAGTATTTAATTTTTATGATATTTTTACTTTACATTTTAATTTAGTTTTTGTAAAATTTCAAATTAAAAATATATTAAACTATTTTGGCGAAACGCAAATGTAAACTAACCTCTCATATAGGTGTCCATAATAAATCAAAATTTCGCCACAAGTGGGGCGAATGACATCTAAGATTCACCACATCATGAAAAAATAGAAAAATAAAATGATAAATAAAAAACATGTTTCATGTTTTTTATTTTATTAATAATTGAATATGAAATTCAGCAATCTTTTTCCTTTACAAGTTGTTTATAATTTGATTGAAAATTAGCGTATTTCTTAACTCTGCTTTCAAATTAATATCAAACAATCAAAATCCATATTTTGTTTTGATAAATGCCATTGCAGAGAAAAATGACTCGCATGACCATTTTGATCCAAGTATAGATAATAATTGAGATATACCCGTATTCAAAGTTGGTAGATCCTCTTTTATCAAAATTTTCTCTCAAAACTTTGTGATTGAACGATTCATTCAAAATTTTAAATGTTCCGTTTTCTGCAAAGCAATCAAATAATTTTCAAAGTCACATTTGTCAAAGGAAAGAATGGAAACAATTTCGTTACTTGAGTTTTCAAAATCAATTTGAAATGAATCATACATAAACTGAAATGCTAATTTAAAGTTGTTGAAATCCGAAAACCGTGAGTCAAATTTGTCAGCCAGTGTAAAGTAACTACTTTACTTTCCCGATTGTGCAACAGTTGGTTGATGATATCACATCAACCCGAACAATATTGCACAAAAAGGTCAAATTGCGCAAATGCAATTTGATGACGCAAGCGCACAAAATTAATATAAAAAGTAATTTTTTAATTTTGTATTTTTAGAAAATAAAGTTTTGATTTGTCTTATGTTTTAGCGTTATCATTTTAATATAAAATGAATGATCTCAAAAGCCAGATTTTTTATCGAATTAAGATAAAATAAATTTACAGTGCAAATATGATGACATTAAAAAACTAATTTAGATAAATTATTTTAAAAAAATTTTAACAACTTTTTCGCCACATTCGTTTTTGTTTCGCCACAAGTGGTGATTGGTTACTATGTTGGACATCTGTGGCTTAAGACATTTAAATATATTTTCAGTATACAAATAATTTATTTAAACCAGTCGCTTCCTCTTTGTGACAATGACAATGGCTCATAAATTATTATTTTTCTTAACTTAAAGAAATCTTCAGACATTAGCTAATACCAAAAGCTGGTTTGCAGACGGAACTTTCAGAAGGTTCTTTATTTATTCAGCCAAATATACACAATTTATAGGCTCATGAATGGAAATGTTTTACCCCTTTTGTATGCTTTAATTGCTAGCAAAACGGATGATAATTATATTTGTTAAGAACATTGAGACAATTTTCATTTGAATTTTTAGTATTATCATAATTAGAGTCATTAGAACTCTCGGAAGATCTTTCACTGTTTGACATTGTTCTAAATAGTTTTTTTATTTATATTTTTAATCATGATTGTTCGAACATTTTTTCTAAATCTTTTTAAAATATTTAATTTATAAAAATATTAATTAAAAAAATTAATTTTAACCATTTCTTAATAAAATCCCGAAATAATAAAAATGTTATTAAATTATTAAAAATGAAATTAATTTAAATTTTATTATTTTTATTTATATTAAATTAAATGCTTTTCTTTTAAAAAAAATTAAACTTGATTTTAATTGTTATTTTTAAAATTTTTTTAACTTATCAAATTGTTATTTTAATTATGTTCGAATAGTCAATCACTTTAAATTAAAAAAATACTTATTTCCATCTGGGTTGGAGAGTCATCATTCTCAGTTAAGCATACTCAACATACATCATCAATAAATTCACACATTCATACAATTTAAAATATTCCTCACAATTAGGGTGTTATTAGTTACGACATTTTAAAATGTTCGATTGAAAATAAATGGTAAAAAACGCAATAATTGATAAAAATGAAATATTAATTATATTAGAATTTTAAATTAACTACCTAGTCAGATATTTAGCAAGGTCCATATCCGTATGGGCACGGGCCTCAAAATACGGGCACGGGCGGGATGCGGGCCGCTACAAAGATTCACAGTTCCGGTTTTTTATGCATCCAAAAGCTATGAATGGAATACAAGAAGCTGTGTATCAGATTACCTGGGATAGGAATAGACGAATTTGTATATTCCAGAATGCTGCCACTCAAGGAATTTCTATGATTATATTTCATGGTATAAATTAAAATTCTTACAAATCTGAAGGAGATGTTTAATATCGAAGTTTTTTAATTATATCTTATTTGAATATGCGTGTTTTGGCGAAGTACTAGTGTACTTCATTTTACTTGGAAAAATACATTTATTTATAATATAAAATAAATTATATTTAAACGTTATCTTCAGTAACAATATCTAAACAAATACTGACCGCCAGAATATTTACAAAATTAAGAATAAGTAGAAATGAAAGTAACAGACGAATTTTCACATTTATCATATTCTGTATATCTTTTAACTTGCCCAACTCATTTGTACAATAATTGTAACCTTTATTGAAGTCTTCAACAAAGTTATCGTCTAATGGGCTGATAGACAAACTTTGTTACATTAACAATATTCATATTATAAAGTATAGATGAAGAATATTACAAACTAGCTAATTAATTGAAGGAAAGAACATTTTTTTGTAGATATTAAACTGATAAATAAATCTTGTGATTGATGTAGTTTTTATCATAAAAATGAGAGTAGTAATGTCTACCAACTATACAAGTACTTGGATCTACATGTACTTTGTTAAGAATACGTATTTATCATTCGGTTACAATAACAGAATCTGTTATCGAAGTCTTAAAATGATTAAAATGATATATGATAAGACTGAAGCGTGAATCTATTGTAATATATTATTCAGCGATTATTAGTCAGATATACCGCCACAGGGGTTAGAGAAATGGTCTTTAGAGATCCCTATATGTGTCTACAAAATTAAAAGTACATGTGAAAAAAATTTAATTAATATTTATTCTTGATTTGCTATTGATAAATCTTTATTATCATTCTGCCATATTGAAATGACAATATTTCTGGAATATAATAATAATATTAATGAATGCCTTTAAATTCAAACTAATACTAAATATTGTTATTTTTCCAATCAATTTCCTAATTATGATATTATTTATATTTTTATGAATTTTTCTAACTTTGAATACCCTAATTTTTTCGTTATATTTTTAGATAAATAATTATAAATTTTTTAGTTTAATTTAATTATTTTATGTGTATTAAAAATTCATGAAATATATTTTTTAGGAATTTTGAGAAAATATTTTAAAGATTTTTAAAATAATAGTTGAATTAAAAGTAGAATTTTAAATTTAAAAAATAAATTTTATGTTTAGTATGACAAAATTTCGGAAGTTTATTGTAAGAAAATGAAATTATTTAATTGTGGGAAGTTAAAAAAAAGTAAAATGAATTATTAATACTATATTTATTTTTATTGTATCGGTTTGAGATTTATGAAACAACTAGGTTCTTAAAATTAAAAAAATAAATGAATTTCATTTCGATAAAATTTGTTTAAATAAAAAGTATTAGGCATTTTTTGGATTAATAAAAACTTGAATGTCATCTTTTAATAATGAAAATGTAGGAGATATTCAAAGCGCATCTAACAATATTAATTAAAATAATTAAGTAAATTTATCTTAATGAAAAAAATAAAAAAACAATTTAGGGGGATTTCTTAAATTTTCCAACATCCCAAACGGGACTTTAGTACAAAATAATAAATTAAAAAAATATTTTTTTTTATTAGTAAAGTGAATTTCTGCATTGGATCAATCAACAGTCTTTGGGTTTTTCGCTTTCGATAAACCCTTTCTAAAATTTTTTGCATTGATTTTATATTTTAAATTTTGTTTAACCCTAGACTAAGTATCTTTTTCAAATTTGGTTTAAAAAACGTATTCTTTTAAACACACGTTCGCACGGTAACTCAGGATCGGCTTTGTTTACTACAGAAAGACAGCTTGAACGGGCAAATAGCTGGTTAGCAACGTGAGAAAACATAAATAAATGCGAGCACGTCGAAATCGCGGGATGCGTATAATTATACCAGTAGATGCTGCACGCGTAAATCGCGAGATACCCGGTCAGAGGGTTAAAGGAATAATATAATAATTTAAATATTTAAAATTTTGATTATTTACCTTTCAAAATTTTGTTGTAAAAAAGTGCAATAAACTCTAGTAAATAATTGCGAAGGCCGTTAAATAATGGGTTGGCCAGAAAGTCATTACGTTTTTGAGTACGTCCTAATAAAAAGCTTGAAAATATAAAACGATGTGATAAAATTGAAATTCAATTATATATTCTGAAACCTTAATTTTCAGACTATGTTTATACAAAATATTAATTGATTTTGTTTTAATTTATTACTTTACCGTCATTTCGAAATGGAAAATCAAAATGAGCATATTCGTCATGTTTTGTTGCATTATTTTCGCAAAGGGAAAACCGTTGTGCAAGCTCATAAGAAGATATGTTTTGTATATGGTAGTGACTCCTTAAAACTTCGACAGTGTCAATACTTGTTTTCTAAATTTCTGAAAAAATTTCATCTGAAAGATGCACCACGCTCCGGTCGATCAGTTGAAGTTGATGGTGACAAAATAACAGCACTGATCAAATCTATTCCACATATGACGACAAGAGAAGTTGCAGACACTCTGGAAATATCAAAATCAAGTGTTGGAAGTCATTTAAAGAAACTTGGATTCGTCAGTAAACTCGATATGTGGTTACCACATGAACTGAAAGAAATTCATTTGGTGAAACGTATAGACATTTGCGATTCCCTTTTGAATTAAGAACAAAGTGATCCATTTCTGATGCGCTTGATTACGGGTGACAAAAAATGGATTGTTTACAACAATGTGGAACGCCGACGATCATGGACAAAAAATCGTGAGCCTGCCAAAACGATCCCAAAAGCAGAAATTCACCAAAAGAAGGTTATGCTTTCCGTCTGGTGGGATTTTAATGGAATTGTGTTTTTTGAACTCCTTCCGGGGAATGAAACCATCAATTCAGACAGATATTGTGGTCAGCTGGAGAAATTGGCTCATTCAATTCAACAGGAACGTCCTGAGTTTGCAAATCTAAAAGGAGTTGTAATTAAGCATGATAACGCAAGACCGCATACAAGTTTGACCACTCGCCATAAGCTCTTATCACTGGGTTGGGAAGTTTTGCCGCACGCACCGTATTCTCCAGACCTGGCTTCAGCGGATTTTCATTTATTTAGATCACTGCAGAATTCCTTAAACAAAAAAAACATTCGCCAGGGATGATGACATCAAATCGTTCCTAGGCAGCTTTTTTGCTGACAAAGGCAAAGGTTTTTATGAATCAGGAATAATGAAGCTACTGGTAAGGTTGAAGAAAGTGATTGAAAATAATGGACAGTATATCGTGTAAAAATATTTGTGCATCCATGTCATCTTTTGATAATAAATATTTTAGTAAAAAACGCAATGACTTTTTGGCCAACCCAATATTTTTGTACACAAGTAAATAAATCTCATACTAAAGCTTCCTTAAATTTTAAAACTATGGCACTATCATTAGTATAATTGTTTAATAATTTCAGTAATCCTTTGCAACTAAACATGTGATCTAATGCTACTCCATCTGGTAGAAAACAACTGATGCTAAAACATTTACACATAGCTCAACAAACCTCGTATTAGATGATTGTTGCCTTGACTGAACAACTTTGAAACGTCTGGCAAACGACTGAGAAGAATGAGAATGACAGAGGCATAATGTAAAAGATTAAAAAAGTTTTAAATAGTCAAATTTGGACTATTAATAGTCATCTATGATATTTATAGGCATACATGGTTACTCGTCACTTTAAATATATGAATTTTTAAACATTTATTATTATCACAAACGCCTTCACTATTTGACAATTTTCTTGATCAATATATTTCTGAATTCATACTTATTATTTTCAATAAATGAAAATCTTATATTAAATATTATTAATTATAAAGAATCTAGTCGGTTAAAATTAAATTTAAACATTTTTTATAAAGTAACAAAATTAGTCATCTGCAATACAATTTTGAATTCGTCTTGGGGAAATTTGATTTGGTTTTGTTGCCAAATAATAAATAATTCAAAAATGTGACAAGCAATTACATAATAAAATTATTACTAAAACAAAGTTTTATCTAATTTCCCTCTCCATTAGAAATTAGGATGCGCTCAATCATTCAATTCTTCTTGGTTTTGATTGCCCTTGAAAATCAATCAATACTTGATGTGGACTTAAAAATTCAAGAATTTGAAAAGGACCATCATATCTGTTTCTATTTTATTACCACGTTTTTATTAGCTTGCTTTCTTGTCTGTTTGTCTGTTTGTCTGTTTGTCTGTCTGGAACAAATCTTGCGATTGATTATTCGACCACTTTCAGTCATCCAATTAAGCTGGATTTCTTTTGTCCAGGCTTGCTTCCGATGACAATACAATTTGATAAAAATAATTTTTGAAAAAAAATAATTTTTTCTAATTTTTTATGCAAAAAACCACTTACGATTATCTACAAATTTATACACTGTATTAAATAGCAATCTTTTCGTTTATTTTCATGAATGAAGTTTTATACAGGCTTGCTTCCGATGACAATACAATTTGATAAAAAAATTTTGAAAAAAAAATTCCTAAATGATAACTAAAAATAGTTAACTAATATTATTAATAAAAAAAATTTTTTATAAAAACAACCACGTTTTTCAAGCATTACCAATGCACTAAAAAGAGGAAAATAATTTTTTTCTAGACATGTGAGAAATTTTATACCTAACC
>MQRK01217482.1:19812-49089 GCA_001938485.1 Girardia tigrina
TACTAAAAAGCAGTAAAGAGAAAATAGCAGTTACTAATAGCAGTAATTCAGAAATCCGCCCCGCGTTTTTGGGTTAGGTATAAAATTTCTCACATGTCTAGAAAAAAATTATTTTCCTCATTTTAGTGCATTGGTAATGCTTGAAAAACGTGGTTGTTTTTATAAAAAATTTTTTTATTAATAATATTATTTATTCCTGTTGTGAGGTTCTTTCTTTACTAAAACTTTTTCACCGATCTGAAAAAGTCTATGGTCTCTTCTGCTTACTTCTGAGTTTCCAAGTTTGTCTACTGCCTTTCCTGATTCAAATTTCATTTCCAAAATTATTCTCTGATGATTGGTACAACTTGATGTTGGTAACCCATGTAAAATAACTTTCCTCCCAAACACAATTTCAAACGGTGAACGTTTAGTTGAGCTCTGATATGTTGCGTTTATTGAAAACTCTATTTTTGGAATCATCTTCTCCCACGATATTTTATTTTTCTTACTCTTCAAAGATGTAACCAACATATCTCGTACAGTTCGAATGGCTCGCTCTGCTATTCCATTTACTTGATGTTGATACGGAGAAGTAAATTCTTGTTTAATTCCAAATTTTTCTGTTAGTTTCCTTAAAATAGCTGCTCCAAGTAATCGACCTGGGTCTGACAATATAGATTTAGGCTTCCCAAACTTGTAAAGCCAGTGATTTTTATAGATTCTGCCGCGCTCAATTCATCTTGTTTAGTCAAAGGTACAAGACTCACTAGTTTGCTGAAACGGTTCATCATCACAAGTAAATATTTGTACCTGGATTTGAATTCTGAGAAGTATGCTACATCAATTATAATTTGTTCCAGCAGCCCAAAATCTTCTCGTGGTATCAATAACTCTTTTGTACGTCCCGAATATATTTTTATTTTTGCACAGATTTCACATCTCTGTACTATGAGTTCGATGTACCATGAGTTTTACTCATATTTGGCCAATAATAGCTTTCCTGAATATAGTCAACTAACATTTTACTTCTCAGATGACACAACTCCTAGTGAATATACTGGGTGAACTTCTCTGTATAATTTTCTGGGACTACTATTTGTAGTGTTTTTTTTTAATTCTTCCATATAACAATTCCATCTATCAATTCATATTGATCCAAAATCTTGAAATATTTCCTTTTTTTCACTTCAAAATTTATATTCTGAGAGGAACCTCCAAGCCATTGATGTATTGATTTCAGTATTGAGTCTGACAGTTGTATCGCTCTGATGTCTTCATTGTTCAAATCTCCTGTTTCTATGGTGTTTATGAACTTTACTTTTGATTTATTTGACTTTGCTCCCTGATGACTTGTCAAACATTGAGTACATAGTTTTTCATCAATTCTTAAAAGTCCATCAGCATTAGTATGCTCTTTTCCTTTCCGATATTCCAAAATAAATTTAAAACTCGATAAATTAGCAATCCATGTCTGGAATTGTGGACTAATAGGCTTGTTGGTTTTCGTCATGTAAGTTAAAACCTTATGATCCGTGCGGACTAAATATTTCTTCCCATAAAGATAATGTCTGAAATACATTTTAAACTCATGAACCGCCAGCATTTCTTTTCTAGTTACACAATGACAATTTTTGTGATCGTTTAGAGTTCTAGATGCAAATGCAATAACTTTTACATTCCCACTATTATCATTTTGACTCAAAACTGCTCCGATAGCCCCAAAACTTGGATCCGTGTCTAAAATCATTGTTTTCTTCATATCATGATGTGCTAATATTCGAGTTGTTGCCAATTCACACTTCAAGTTATTACAACTCGACATGCAATCTTCCGTCCAGTAAATTCTTTTCTCTTTTTCACTCAGCATAGCATACAATTGTGAGGTAATTAATGCGTAATCTTTAATGAACCGCCGATAATAGTTTGCTAACAATAAAAATGATCTCAGCTGTGTAATACATCCTGGGCTTGGAGCTTGCATAATCTTTTTGATTTTATAATCGTTCATTTCAACGCCATTGTTGCTGATTGTGTGTCTCAAAAACTTAAATCTTCTAGTTCCAAAAGCACATTTATCTGGGTATGTCATCAAATCAGATTGCTTAATTATTGTAAACACTTGTTTTAATATATTTAAATGGTCTTCCTCATTCTTAGCATAAATTAATATATCGTCTAAATATACAATAACTCCTTTGTAAAGCAAATCCTTAATCAATAAATTCATAAGGCTCTGGAAAGTTTTTGGAGCTGTGCATAATCCAAACTATTAGCGCTTGAAATGAAATTTACCGATTTTAGTACTAAAAGCTGTTTTTAATTTTGATGCTTCATCCAGTTCCACCTGATAATGTGCTTGGCCTAAAGCAATGAACGAAAAAATTACTGACCCCCTAAAGTATCCAACAATGTGTAAATATCAGGTACAGGAGATATAAATTTCTCCGTAACATTATTCAATCTTCTAAAATCTAAGCACATTCTGATGGATTCACCTTTTTTCGGTACAATAACCACAGGAGAATTCCAAGAACTCTTAAATGACTTAATAATCTAAGCTTTTAATAAATCTTCAAGATGCATGGGCTGGCTTCTAGGAATTATTGAACCGGTAGTCCGGATTTTATGTTTGATTACCATTGTGTGGTCTAAATCAAATTTTGAAGCCATTAAAATTAATCCATATTATTTAACAAGTAAAGTTAATGGCAAGTTTGACTTGTCAATTAAACTCCTTAACGCGGCAGTAATACGATGACGATTATTAAATTTCAATTTCACTTCCAAAGTATCTATAGTATTCACTTCCGTTAAGCCTATGCCATACATTGTCATCATATCGAATCTTCCAATAAATCCAGGGGATATATTTCGCACAATCACTATTCCTTTTTTCCCTTAACACCGTCCCACAAAATATCAACATATATTTTACCTAAACACATTTCAGGACTTGTAGAGAAAAACACCTGAAAGTTTAATGTCTGATCTCTGCATATCTGGTCTTCTTATCCGATGCCAGTTATCTTCGCTCATAACTGTGTTTGAAGCACCGTAATCCCATAACATTTCAACATTAATTCCATTACAATTCATCAAACTCCATATTCTACCATCTGCCTCTGGAACATCCTCTCTTTCATCACCTGTCTCATTCTTCGTCCTCTATCTCTGCCTTCAATCATATTTACTGACTCAACCTTACAGAAGAGATAGGCACGATGGGTTGATATCGGTTTTTTTTGTCGTTATCCTCTTCAATTTCCTGTAATTTTTCCTCGATCGGGTCATCAGTTTCATCATCATGGATGCACATTATTCGTCTTGGGGAAATTTGATTTGGTTTTGTTGCCAAATAACAATCTTTGAATCTATGATCGTGCTTACCGCATATTAAAAAACAATTTCTCAAGCGACATTTTCTTCTTTGATGGGTTGTCTCCAAAACAGAAACATGAGCCGGGAAGGAGAAACTCCGGATTCGGCGGGGCAATACCTCTACACTTATTATAAAACTCCTTTGCTATCATTTTCATAGATCTCCGAGGCCTATTATTCTGACCATATCGATCTTCAGACTGATTTCGAGATGGGGTTGTGTGACGCAAATATCTATTATCAAAAAAATGATCATTATTACCGACAATAGGCTGTGATCTGTCTAGAATTCAGGACGGCTGTCGTACAGAATGACTGGGCGGTGTAAACAGATGTGCATACTCTGGTTTGGTTATTCTGGATACCATTTCGGCATACTTGGTTTTGAACGCATTGATCTCCTAACGCACTGTCAATTTTTCAAAATTACTAGTCAGCTCTCGGCGCCTGTCATTACTTAAGGAAGGATCCAACGCCAAAGACTCTCTCAATTTGTCACATTTCAGTCCCTGAAATACAAATAATCGAGTCATTTCTTCTGCGGATAACTTTAGATTGAAAATTTCATTCACCATTTTCCGAACTCTAATCTCAAAACTTTGGTGCTTCTCGTCAGCTCTTTGCTGAACGAATGACAAAACTTTCATTTTGTCAAAAACTGTCCGCACGTCAGCAAATGTTTCGGAAAACCATTTTTCCACTTCTTCATTTGCAATACTATCTCTGTAGCTTGTTAATTTTTGCAATAACTGCTTGGCATCCCCACACAGTAACATATGGAATGCAAAATTCAATTCCATGTGGATGAAAATTGCGAAATCCTTTGTCGTTTGAATCCAATCTTCAGCCTAATCGGATACGCCATCAAAGAAATGTTGGTTTAAGAACCAACAACTCTTGTGTCTTCTGTGGCAAATCGGAAAATATTTCCTGTCGTTCTTCTCGCTTCACTCTGGTAACTGCACTTATTTCGGCATGGTCGTCAGCAGTGGCGTAGCGTAGGGGGGGGCGGAGGGGGCGGTCCGGCCCGGGCGGCACGACTGTTGGGGACGGCATTTTTGAATGAGAGAAATATTATGTATAAAATAAAACGAAGAAAAATCTTATAACGTGTTGTGGACTGAAAGGTTTAAAATCCCGCAATTGCATATTGCTGAATATTTAGGATATCGTGGGAAATCCTATAACATAAATATGTTATTGCTTAATTAATTTGCGCACATTTTTCAGTTCTCAATTTTCTTGGAGTGCATTTGTCGGTGCATTTTCTGGGTTACGATTCCACGATGAAGCATATTTTTATGTACAACTTAACACAAGTATAATAAATAAGGTAGGAATTATAAATATTATAATAATGATTATAAGTTGTTTTGAAAAAACCAAAAAAAATTTATTGTTTAGTTTCCAGACAAGGGTACATGATCCTAGGCGATGTAAAAAATTTTATTAAAAATCAAAGCAACATTATGGCTAATTACACTGCCCTAAATATGATATTTGATATAATTTAGAGAAAAATTTTTCGTATCATTATCAGGTAGAATATTATCAGGTAGAATCAGATCGTCAGGCTGTAGCTGCTTTTTTAAATTACGAAATACTTTCAAAATAGTAACTATGAGACCATTAAGCCAAATTTGATGCGATCCACATGTCCATGTCTTCAAATATATCCGCGCTGCTGCTCTCACCTTTTTCAATTCACCTTTCACTTCTAAAAACTTCCTTGCAGTCATAAAAAGTATGAAGAATGGCCGTTAAAAGGTTAACTATCTGCTCCACAAATTGAAATTCGTAATAGTTGAAATTGATGCAGGAGTACCGTTGTCTTTTTAAACGTCCTGAAAAAGGTAGCTAAAGGCTTGACATTTTTTATCCAGATACGCAGCTCCGAAACGCCTATTTCGATGCTTTTAAAACTGTGTCAATTCTGTGAACAGCACACCAGAACGTCAATAGATCACGGTGCAACCAATTCTTCATAAGTTTCCCAAACTCCCTTGTTGTGTCTGTATTAGCGCTTTTGTTCTCTAGTAACACTAATCAGCTTGGAAGTTGGTGCGGACTTGGTCTTAAGGGCATGCTAATTGGCTTACTGCAGTCCAAGGGCTCCAATATGTTACGGTTCCTTGAAGGTTTTGAATACGTTCTTTACTTCATGCTCTTCTGTTACTATTCTCGTAGAGACTTACTTATAATCCATCATTTGCAGATTGACGCTGCGTAAGCAACAAAATCCTGTAGCTCACAAGGGAGTTCCTTTGGAACTTCTACAGCAACGATGGGTAGCATTTCTTGATAGCCGTTTGGTTCTCTGTAATGTAATATCGCTTAGCGAAGTTGAAATTCTTCTAATGAAGAATTCATTTCTGTTGTATGCGCCAACTCCAAACATTAAAAAAATTATTTAAAATTCAAAAACTAAATTAACAAATTAATAAAAATCTAAAACTACTTTAACAATTAATAAAATAAAAATTCAAAATTACATTAAAATTCAAGATTCATAAAAAACATAAAAATTCAAACATAAAGAATTTGTTTTACTATATAAATTAAAAAATTAACAAAATGCACAAATTCAAATTACAAAACCAATCTGTTTAGTGGTGGAATTTGGAGGATCAATTTGATACTACATTGTTTATAAATAAACGTTTATCGAAAATTCTCATTCTCATTAAATACCACAGACAAAAGTTGGAGCGATCAAATAAATTGGCTGTTACGTCGATTAAAATTACATCCGGGACGAATCAGATTGAACATCAAGTTTTATCGTGTAATAGGTTGTACGATTTAGGTGCCGGTCATCTGGTCGCTAAGGAACGCTTCAAACTTGATCAAGTCAACATTATTGTGAACGCGGTTACACACAACAACCCGTCCCAATATAACTTCATTTTCGATAAGACTGTTAATAATCTTGGACGTGTGTACTTGATTTAAGTACCTTGAAGGCAATCTGTTGGTAGAAAGAGTACTTATCAGAATGTCATTATAAACGTCCACGGCGAGTGAGATAAGAAACTCCATAACTTCCGCATGGTACTTTTGTTAAAATTTCAGCCAATGGTGATGAGAGGAATGAATTTTCAACTGCAATTCTCAATCTAAATGTCGCACTGCTGCCTGTTGGAAGATTGAGTCAAGGTGATCTTTTACAGCCTTCACTTTTACAGTTGCATCTGCCCGGCATCCATAAGCCAAGTAAGCAGTGCAATTGTGAGCAAACTTGCAAGCTACATTCACAAACTTTTCACACGTTCTACATTTCGCATAATGTGTTTTACGCTTCCATTCAGCAGGAGCAAACATAAATACTTCCAAACAGTCCCTACTATTTTCTACTTGTCATTTCTGTGCTTTTACCATACCATAGTATTGAGAGAAGTGCTGATAATAGATTCTTCTGTTGCGAAGGGACTAATGTGTGTATTTGTGGTTCAGTCTTCTGCTAAAACCGCGAAGTTTAAGTCTTCTGTTGTTGCGAAAGCATCAGGTTATGATCACAAAAAACAGAAAGGTAGTTTTAAAAATCGATTATTAAAAAAATTGCCCCCCAGTCTATCATTTTTGCCTTAGACTGGGGGAGCATTTTTGGTCACTGGGGGGGTAACAGCCCCCTCAGTTAATATGTTAAAAAAGGCCTTGCTATTATTTCGTTTCCTAAAATATATTTGATAATTGAAATAAATATATAAAAATGCGAGAATTATTAAAAAAATAATTTGAACCGTACTTAATTCACCCTAAATAACTTAATGCATTTTTAATGATATTAAATTTAAATAATAATTTATTAATAGTATTAGGTGTACAACTAATTAATTTCGTATTTTTTTCACTTTTATACTTAAATAAATGGTTTTTTTAACAAAAAAAATACGAAATTAATTAGTTGTACACCCAATAATATTTTTCCTAACAATACAATTTATAATTATAATTTAACTTAATTAAATAATTTAAATTTATATAAATATTTCATTTATGTTATAAATTTTTGCATTCTAAGAAAAAAAATTTTCCTAGGTTTGATATGCACACTGATATAACGGTAATACGCGCTGCCTACTTATGGCAAGTGGAAAATCGTTTCATACAACATTTACTCTCTGATGTAAAGAAATATAATCCAAAAGTTAAATATATACATTTCATTTTTGATTGAGGAGGTAACTAACAAGAGGGATTCAAGTTTCATTTTACCCATGAAGTAATTACTTTAGTACTTTTTTATTACTAAATTACTTTAGTTTCTTCATGCATCTCAAAAATGTGTTCTTAGCAACGTCTTATCATTAATTTCTTCTGTTATGAAATTATTTTATACTTTAATAAATCAGTCATAAAAATTTAACTCATTCTTGATAATAGTGGTTTAGAATTTTCATCATTATATGAAATTCTATAATCCATGTTGAGTGGAAGGTACTTTTAATTGGATCTAACATGAAAGATTAAAATCTTGAAGTATTGAAATGAGTTTATTGTCTTACTTGAATTACATATGTTAGGGGTTTGTTAGGGATCTAAAACATATATAATAAAATTTTATTTAGAAAAATTTATAATAAAGTTTTAATTAATTTTTTTTCAGTATAATGTTTATATTAACACAACGTATCTTAATATTTTTAAATATTTTATCATTTGTTTTACCAAATCAAATGAATAAATAAAATAGAATAAATTGAATAAATAAATTGAATAGCTATTTAAGCAAATGAAAAATTGACTTAGCTCTCAACGTAATTCCAAAGAAAATTTTGAATAAAGAGAAGCCAGTAAAATTTGCAGTAATCCTTAAAGGATTAGAATTAAAATTTTATTATTGTTCTTTCCTCTTAGTTATCAAGTATCCTGTAAAGGAGAATACGATTAAAACAATTGTCCTTATTCACCGGTATCGCTCGTACAAACGTATTGACATGGAAGAGCTGTATGCTCATCGTTTATTAATTATTGTTGGATTATTATTTACATTTTTAGCACAAGTGGTAATTGATAATTGAAGATTGAAACATTTATTTGAAGCGGTGTTTAAATCTGTGTTATTAAAAATAAAAGTTATTAAAAAAATTTGTTTTCACTTGTTCATATATTTGTGTTGGAAGAGCCTACTGAATTATTGGAGTCAGATATAAAGTTGCAATTAAAATATTGATAATAAAATTTGAATATTTTGAATACCCAACAGGTTTTTTGGTGAACTTTATACTTTTTAAATTTTTACATTGAAAATCATATTTAAAGTTAAGATAAGTTAAAATAATTTTACACTGGTTTTAGAAAATCAAATTTAAAAAATTGAAAGTCTAATTAAAATGAATCTGTATAATTTAAGTTCGAATCAAAATGAAAATAAAGTTTGTGAATTAATGGATTGTGATGAATTTTTTAATTTTGTGTTGATATTGTGCATGTTTTATGTTGATTCGGAATGTGCCTTTCCTACACAGATGGATGGTCGGTATTTTATTTGATTCCTACTAATTAAAAATAATTTAATTTAATTTTAAAGTAAAAAGATTTAAAATAATTTTTGAATGTATTATTTATTTGTTAATGTAATTTGAAATTTCAATATATTAATTTAATATGTTCTTTTTTAAAAAATGTTTAGATTTAATTTCAACCAATTAGATTCTTTATAATTAATAATTTTTATTAACATATTTTCATTTTTTGAAAATAATTAGTATGAACTGAGAAATATATTGATCAAGAAAAATGTCAAATAGTGAATGCGCTTGTGATATTAATAAATGTTGTAAAACATATTGATGTTGTTAATATGGATCTTGATTTTAATCTCGAACCCAGTAGCATAAATTTAATTTAAAGAGAACTGAGACAATTATTATTTGAATATTTATTACTATCACATTTAGAGTCATTACAACTCTTGGAAGATCGTTCACCAATTGACATCATTTTAATTGCTTTTTTACTTCTTTTTATAATGATTATTTGAGCAATTTTTCTTAATCTTATTAAAATATTTAATTTCTAAAAATATTAATTAAAATTAATCAACATATAGTATTTCGGTGCGCGACAACTAGCCACAGAAAACTCACGACAAAAAACAATTTTATGAAATTATAAGTGATTTTGTTTAATTATACAAATTTTCGATTATAATTTCAAAATTAATTTTATTTGTCACATTCTTCTGTAACAATTTATCTCGACTTTAAACATAAAATTTCATTTTTTGTTTACTTAAAATTTACATTAAATTTTATTTCTGCTTAAATATTAAATTCTATTTTCGTTTTCGTAACATAAACTTTACTTTAATTTTTATTTATGATTAAACATTAAATTAGATTACGAGCTTTAATTTACTAATTAAATTAAAATATATATTTTTCAACAACCAACAATTTTTTCAAATATAATTTTTTTTCTGAAATATTTCACAATGTTTTAAAGGTTACGTTTTTAAAATTCAAAAATTTACAAACTCGCCAAAATCCTAACTGTTAGGGAGTAAGTCATCAGAAGAAAATTTGTGAGTTAGAGTGGAAATGCAAGATGAGATTATTTGCATAACATTGACGAGAATAGAAGAAAAAAGAAATAAGAATAAATTAAGTAAATTAAAATTTAAATAAGATGGAGTTAAATTTAATAATTAAATGAAGAATAAAATAATTAGTTAAATTAAAATTTATAATGAGAAATTAAATTTTATAAGTAAATTAAGAATAAAATAAAATTAGAATTTTCCGGTTTGACATTAACAAATTTTAGAAAAAGATTATTCTTCAAATTAAAATTTATAATTAACTGATTATAAAAGTTAATGATAATTAAAAAAATTGTTTGTTTATGTAGAATTAATTTTTTAGCTTCAGTGCGTTGAAAGTGTAATTTTTCGTGTAAATAAATTTTTCGAACTAAATTACTTTTTATATGGCTTCGATTGGTTTTGATGATGGAGTGCCCATCAATTCTAACACTAACAATTATATTTTGTGATATTTTAAAAAAGAGCAATAAAGCAATAACTTAAATATAAAGAAAACTCAACTAAAATATATATTTTTATTCAATCCATCAAAAAATTATGAGACAAACCTCTCAAGTATTCTAAGATCGTACGGTTATGATATGACTGAACAATTCTCAAAGGAAAATTTACATTTCTGGTTGTCCTATAGTTTTATATAATAATGTTCTAAATATAGTAAATGCTTTTCGTAATTTATATTTGGTTGGAAAAAAATATTCTTCCTGTTTCGCACATCCATTTTTTCCGTTATCAAATGTGGTTTGTTGGATCAAGAAAATCTTGATGAAATATTATCAACGGTTGAAAAATAGTTGGTCATGTTAAGCGATTGTCCTCAACGACGTGTGAATAACACCAGTAGCATTTAAAACTTTCAGTCTTTCAGTTGATTTAAGATTTTCTTTCAAGATGAGCTCAATGTTTTATCTTCTCAAAAAGCTTTTGAAATAACGTCGTGCAATCGATAGGTTCCCAAGTCTCTCAGCATAACAGAGGAGATTAACAATGTATATGCTCTTAAAATTTGTGTCATCCTTTGAAAAGTTTGCCAGTGATGTTAAAGATTCTTAAGCTAGTATTTTACTTCTTTTACAAACTGTTGACTTATTTAGAAAGAGAAGTTTGTGATTAAGAGATTTGCCAGTGATGAGATTTAATTACTTTGTTCTGCATTAAATTTCTTTTTTAAATTTAATAATTTTTACTCAAGAAATGTTTTGATTTTTATCTTTGTGAGGAATATTTAAAATTTTTTATGTTGAGTTTAATATTTGGAAATGTGTTTCGCCCACCCAGATGAAAAATTGGTATTTTAATATCAAAAATTTAATTAAAGTAAATAACTTTTAACCAATTTTTAAATTGATTAATGTTTTTTCTTTAAATAAAATCATTTTTAAAATTGAATTAATATTTAGATAAAATTATTACCAAAATTAAAAATTTAGAACTTCAAAAATAAAATCTGAAAATCATTTAAAATGAAAATTTGTTCGAATAATTGTTTATTAACAAGACATTAACAAAAAATTATTTCAAATTATGAAAGTGTTGCTGAGAATTGTTAAAAAAACAATTCAAATTGTGATGAAAATAAAGTTGTGAAAATCCATATTGATGTTCTTAATAATCCTGATTAAAAGTATTAGATTTATATATTATAGAAAATGGAAAACAATCAAACACTTTTAAGTCAGCAAATAAAGCAAACTTTTATCCATTTGTTTGTTTATGTGAAATTTTATGAACTCCAAAAATTTCTGCAATCTCAATTTCATTATTTTTTATTAATTGGAAAAAAATAATTATTTAAAACTTGATAAACGGACTTGAATATTAATTTGATTTAATAATTTACAAAATCAAAAATATAAAATTGATAAAACCATTTTAAGTTTACAATCATAATAAATTAAAATTTTGAATATTAAATCTAAATTTGAATAAATTAGTTTCAGATAATATGAATTAAAATATTAATTATCCATCTGATTAATTATCCAATCATAAATCAACACACAACATTCAGACATGCAAACAATACACAAAATATCAACACACTAAATATTCCACAGAATCTAGAAATGTCTCGAGTCAGACTTAATGAAGGGTAAGATGCTCATCATGGACGTGAAGCATGACTAGCAAAAAGAAATAACATTAAATTTACAGGCGAAACAATTAACATTCAATATATACAGCAAATTAAATTGTAGAATTTGAGTTTATTGCATAAGAATAGGTTTGAATAGAATGTTTGAGTTAAGTAAGTAAATAAACACAAATATTTACTGATAAATTAAACGGATGGAACATCATCTGAAAATACATCTTCATGAATATTTATTAAATAGTGTAAAATGTTCGTCAACAAAGTCTGACTATTAATTATATAAGTAAATAAAAATTTCTTATTTAATAATGCCACAATATTTAGCGACAAACTAAAATATTATTGCTTTATTATATTTCTTTCACAGAAAAGTAAATGATTCAACAAATAAAATATCTTTTATTATTTTTTTATCAGTCTGATACTCAGTAGGAGCTTTAGAAATTAAATAATTAAAATATCTATGTGATATGCAAAACAAATAAAAAAATATTTTACAAAATATATATTTTATATAAAAAGAAAAATCATTTATACATTATTACACCTATTAACAACATCAAAATTTGAATGCTAACATTTATTTACAACACAAACAGATTCTTCACAACAATTTTCAGTGGTCATCTTTCTTTGATTAATATAGTTTTTGATTAATATATTCAAATCTAAAAAACAACGAATGGGAAAGATTAATAATAAATTTTAATTTCTCATAATTTTTATTGGATAAAAGTCATTACATAATTTTTTAAAAATTAATATCATTAAATTAATTTCATTAGATTCAAATAATCAATCAATAAACATATCAATCCCATCTGAGTAGGAGAGTCACAAATCTAAACAGCATACAAACATCAAACTTACAACATTCCAAATTATCCCTCACAACACCAATGATGATCATTTTGTTAAGTGGTAGGCTGAACAAGTATTTACAGGGTGGCCAAAAATTTGGACAACCAACGTATGAATCAATCTTCTAATATGTTTTGTTGATCTGTGCTTCTTTATTTCCATCGAGTACATGTGCTAGGTTTTTTCAAATTTTCACAGTTTTGACTATTTTCATTTAACCCAACGTAGTTTAATCAATTAATCGCTGCAAAATAACAATGGGACATCATCATAGCATATTTATCGTCGAGAAATATTATTTAAACAAGAGGAATGTAAACAAGACCATCGCAGCTTTTAAAAGGCAATTTGAATCGTCTCACTGCAATTTATCATTCAAAGTTATTATGATTAATTGATAAATTCCGAAGTACAGAAAGTTTTGCCGATTGATAATATAATTTTAAAAACTTTTGATTCGGTTTTGATTTTATTTTTAAGTTTTTTTCACTTGGTGAAGAGTTTTCTTTTGAATTAGTGTCTGTTCGATTCACATTGGAGGCCGATATCGAAATGAACCCAAAAAATTAGAAAATAATAATTCGTCACGAGTTGCAACTCTGTCGAATTGGGGTTCCATCGCGAAGACCGGAGTATTGTTTGGAATTTTCAAAAAATGGAATGTTGAAATAATCTTTGTTTATCGATAAAAAAAGTTCGAAGATGATTTTTCGGAATTTCTAATCAAAATAAGTGAAAATGTCGAAATCTAAAAATTCAAATCAAATTATTGACTTTAAATTTCAATGAAGTTTCAATAAATACCAACTAAGATGTTTTGCAACTCAATTTCAGTGGTTCTTTCGAGATTGACAATTTGCGTACATCCAACTTAAAGAATTGATTCGATAATTGTGATATAATTGTTTTGGTTAAAATTAATAATTTTTTGATTATTATAATAGTTATTTTCATATAATTTATAAAATATTTGTAAATATTTTGCGATTTGTTTTAGTTATTCAATTTTCAAGATGAGAAAAAACTAGTATATAAGCAATAGTTATTTCAGTTACATTTTAACATTTTACAACTTAAAAAGAAGAATTAGTCTAAATTAGAATTATATGTGCGGTAAACTTGATTTTGTTAATTTTTGTAATATCTTTTTTTACAAAAGAAATAATAAGAGAAATTTAGTATACTGTAAAGGAGAAGTTAAGTTTTAAATAAATCATTCTAGCATCGCTCGAACTAAGAAGTTGTTTTAACTGTTTGATCGCAGTGTGATATTTGAATTGTAGCGTACTGATAGAGGTGAATTTACATTTGTACTTCAATTGTTGTTGCAGAATAAATTATTATTAAAAGGATTTGTTCATTCTTCATATTTTATGGTTGGAGGAAACCTTTTGGTCGATTTGGAGTCAGATCAGTAGTTTAATATAAATAAAGATAGAAACGAGATTTAATTGTAATACCCAACATAATATATTTGGTGAGCCCGACTATTTAATTCAAAATATCTTTCTGAATCAATTGAAGCACAACCATTGTGAAGATTCTTTAGGATAAATATATTAAAGATTATTTTGCTGAGTATTGGTCGAATTATTGACGAAAATATTAAATTGTGTTAAAGAAAATATTCAAAAGTGTCGAGATATTATTTAAGGAATAAAGAATTTGGAAATAAAATCATGATTGAAGAAAATAGAGAAGTAAATAACGATTTGGCAAGCTTCCAGAGATTACCTGTGAATCAATATGGAGAAGATCCAGTTGATTTTGTTGATTTTATGACTGATTACTATATGTGCGTATCGGCCTATGGCTGGTCAGACAAAATAATGATTCAAAGATTACCTTTGTATCTGAAAGGTGCAGCACGTGAAGCTTTTAATCAAATTGATAAACGTACAGTGGTTGAGTGGTCAAGAATTAAGGATGCCCTTGCTGAAAAAATAATCAGTAGAGATATCGGATGACTTTTACGAAAGAAATTCTATACAAGAGTGCAAAATAGCAATGAATCAGTTAATGAATTCGCTTTTCATCTATCTACGCTAGCAGAAAAAGCTTTTTTGCAAAAAGAAAAAGTGGTCGGAACAAACAAATAAACTTGTAGAGGATCAATTTTGGTCTGGAATTCAAAATCACTTTAAAACAGCACTGAGTCTGGTTGAATATGAAAATTTTGATGAATTAGTGAAAAAAGCTATGAGAATTGAAATGAATTCAAACATTGGTCAAGCTCGCCTAGTTTTTACGACTGAAATGAAATCGTTTGAACGTCCACCCAAATCAATTATAAAAAGAAGTGAGTCTGAAGAGGAAAGTGATGGTTATGTTTCTCCTAGAATGCAAAGATTCCAACAAACAGATGACAACAGAAGGACAAGAAATCAATATTTCCAGAATAACAACAAAAACAACGGAAACAGAAGTCCTAAGTTCACCAGATCAAACAATTTCCAACAAAATGATCGCCCAACATTTAGAAATGACCAAAAACATTTTGACCAAAGAATTCCAAGATGCTATAATTGCAACAAAGTTGGTCATCTTAGTAATCAATGTTGGTTTAAACAACAATCGAATCCACCAAATATTAAAACTTGTTTCAATTATGGTAAACAGGGTCACACATCGAATGTTTGTAGATTTAAAACGAGATTGTTAACACCGTCACCGCAACGTGACAAAGTAAATTTTAAAGGCCAAATTCAATGTGAAAGTTCAAAAAATATGGACATTATTTGATCAGTTTCTATACCATTTTTACTGACAATCTATCCTAAAAGTTTTATTCTTTCTGTTAAAAATTGACACTTTTCTGGGTTAATTCTTAAACCTGCTTCCTTAATTTTTTCCAGTACATGTTTTATTCGTTGCATATACTCTTGTTTATTTTTTGCAAAAACCAAAATATCGTCCAAATATACTACTGCCTCTTTCCAGTTTAAATCTCCTAGGACTTTGATCATTTGCTCTTGGAAAGTTTATGGGGCTGCTGCTATCCCGAACGGCATTCTTTTGAAACAATACTGTCCGTTCTTTTTTGAGAATGCTGCTCTAATCTTTGATTCTTCCTCCAACTCGACTTTTTAGTACGCGTTTCCCAGATCAATTGTACTAAAATACTGCTCACTATTCAGTGTGTTCAGCATGTCATCTACATTTGGCATAGGAAACGCTGGCCTGACGGTAATTCTATTTAACTGGCGGAAGTCTACACACACTCGAATATCTTGTTTTTCCTTCTTCCACACACATACTAATGGGAAATTCCATGGTGAGCTACACTTTTCGATTATGTCATTTTCTTCGAAATTTTTAATAACATCATCCAATTTGTCCTCAAAATGTTTTGGTTGCCGATAAGGTTTTACTAGTATTGGATCCCCGTGTGTTTCTATTCTGTGTTTTGTCAATGATGTTTTCTCAATATCCCACTTATCAGCCATGAATACAGATTTATAATTTGCTAGAATCTTCATTAATTGCCCGTCAATTTGCTTATCAAATATATCCATTATTCTTCTTAGCCTGTCCTCATCTGATGGGTTGTCTCTAATCACCAATATTTCTCCACCTCGAGGTATCTGTCTTTTCAGTTTTATTCCGAATTTATCCAAGAAATCTATACCTGCGATCATTTTGGTGTCTAGTTCTTTGACCACATAAAACTCTATTAACTTTTGTGTTCCCTCAATAGTTACATTTAATTGAACGATTCCATAATTGATCAGTTCTGAATCATTTGCGCAAATGGATACGTTTTTTCGTTTCTCTTATTTTAATATATTTCATGTTTTTAATTATCTCCGCTTTAATTACATTTACTCTTGCTCCAGTGTTCAAAAGGCAATGAACTTTTCTCTTTCACGTAAAAATCTACACTTGGACGTCCTTTCAGTTCTTTATAATTTATCTTAAACTTTGATATCTTCAATATTTCCGTTTTACTATTTAGTTTCTTATCATCTTGAGTTGTAATACTATTACACTGCTCTTGATTTACAATATCTTCACATTCAACTTTGCACATCTCTTAAGGAATATTTTCATACCTAAAATCAAACATACAATCACACACCCATTCATGCATACAATCAAACATACATTTACATTGGTTTTCCTTGTGATCGTGCGTCCTCGTTTCTATGTTCATCACCGGATCTTCTTTTACCTCTAGAATAATCTCTTGCTGTATTCTCTTCTCTTCTATAAGACATTTCCGATCTCCTGTCCATTTCATCACCCCTGTCGTCTAACTCCGCCAAGTGTTGTTTCTTATTCATATATGCCGGTCGTCCTCTATATCTCTGATTAGAATAATCTCTACTGTCAATCTAACGATTTTTATTATTGTCCCATTTCCGTTGGTCACATTCTTTAAACCTATTTTGGTTTTCATAACATTGTGTTCGTAGGTGTCCTCTTCTTTGACAGTGAATACACTTAACGTTCGGACATTCTCTTCTAACATGACCTTCCTCATGGCATGCCCAACAAATTATTTTTCTGACTTTATAGTTTCGACTTGTACCGTCTCTCTTTACATCGTCGTTTCGTAGTTTTGGTGTTCTTTTTTTATTCTCCACAGTTTTCCAATCGTTTTCTTTCCTTGTGTTATATGCTGCAATCAGTGAATTTCTTTTCTTTTTCCCGTATTCATACATCCTCATTTGTATGTTTTCGATCTCCTCTGCATTTGTTACCCCTCGAATCGCTATCTCTTGATCGACTTTATCATCGTCAATCATATTAGCATAGACCAAGTTTGATAATTCTTTCTCACCAAACTTTTTCTCTACTAATTTTTTGATTATCTCATCTGCTTTGCGGAACGCAAGTGACGGGACACTGCAACCTACTCTTAACTCTATGAGATCTTTCATCAAATCCAAAATAGATTTCTCTTTTGAAAATGCTGCTCGCATTTACTCTTCGCAAGTACTCCCTGATGCCTTCTCGTATCTCAGAATCGCATCTGGAGTCAGGTAGGGTGTTACCAGTAGGATTTTTTTCTCCTCTAATAATCCAATAATCTTTGAATACCTGTTAAAACTTATCAGGAATTCTTATAATTTGTGCTCGGATCCATTGAATGTTTCTGGACCTTTCATGTTCGGAGTCATTGGGTGTGAATTCGCCATGTTAAGAGAACTCACACATTTGACAGAACATTTATTACATTCACATTTCTTTTCGTCTTTATGATGATCAATAGTACTGCTTTCACTATAATCCATCACTCAATTTTCAATATCTCTCATTATAATCTGAACTATACTTGAGAAAATTATTTTATTAAAAAATATTTAATTTAAATTTTTTTGGCTTAAATAAAATATTTCTATATTCATTTTTAAACATTAATTTGATTTTAATTATTTAAAAATTTACAAAATAAAATCAATAAAATTATTTAAAAGTTGCAATAATAAAAATTAAAACTTTAAATATTAAATCTAAATTTAAATAAATTAGTTTCAGATTATAAGAATTAAAATATTGATCATCCATCTGATTAGGAGAGGCACAATCCAAAATCAACACACAACATTTAAACATGCAAACACTACGAAAAACAATTACACACCCCATATCCCTCACACGCACATTGGAGAATTCAAGGTTAAACAAAAGAATGTAATATTAACAGGAAGAAAGAATACGCCACATTCTTCATGGTCTTTGTAATACATTTTCAAAATTTTTTGGTTGTATAATTTGGATGTGAAAATTTCTTTTTCTTACTTTGCTTGTGTGACTTGTTCTTAATGCCTACTCCGTGTTTTTTATATTTTCTCTTTGTTACTGAGTGGTAGATTTTGGTACTTGTGTGTGAGACTCATAGACTGTGATTTGTGATTTTTATGTTCACCATTTTTCTTTTTGTTTTGTCGTATATTTGGATACTTTGTTTTTTGGTTTTATCCCATACAAGAAAATTATAAAACAATGATAGAAAAAAAGAAAGAATAAAAAAAATTATGGCTTATATTCCCCACCCCCATTATTTTCCTTACTCCAATAATGATAATTTAATAGCAATAAATACGATAATTAATAAAATCCATAAAACAATAATCACAAATTAATAATACGAATTACGTATTGTCAAATTACAAAAAATTATCTGTCAACGAAATTTATTTATACCATCAAAGATTGGCTGTTATTATTATTTTGGTTGACTTATCCAGTGCTATTATGTGATTCATTACGTCACCAACAAAACGATAGTTTCCTATTTATATTTGAAGCCATTATACCATTATTACCAAATATTTTATATCATTTGATTGGAAAACATTAGTACGAAGCATTACTAAGTTATAGAAACGAACAATTGTCTAAATCATAATTGTCCTAATGTCATACCATGATAGACATTATTTTTTAAAGAAAAATTATACGAATTCCTATCAAATTACTGTGATCTTGTATAAGTAACGTTAATTTATTATATTTATTGGTAATCTAGATTATCTTTGTTGGATTGCGTTGTACTGAACGGTTATCATTGCTTTACCATTATACGTTTACATTAATATTAGACTTATTTTTTAAATATTTTTTGTTTTGTAATTAAATACAGAGGGAAGAAAGCTTTCCGGTCATTATTTTAATTTGAACTATTATTAATAGAAAATCTAGGACAGCTTTCATTCACTCTTATATTACAATCTTCATTCCAAATATCAAGAGATCAATGAGATGAAGAGGTTAACCAATCAATATACGGTTTGAGTATTTTATTATTTCTTTCTGAGATTTCTGACTTTTGGTATGATTGATATTTATAACAATGAACGAGAAGATCATATCTCTGAAGATGTTTGTTAACTGACATAGTTTAGTGATAGATAATTCCCATTTTTGAAAGACCTTGATTTCATATATTTACCAATCAATAATATTGTAAGTTTATGTGCTCTAAATAAACTAGTACATCACTTCAATGTCACTATTCCTTTTCTCATTTTAAAAGCAGTCATCAATACTTCTATTTGTGATGAAAGTGTGTGATTTGTTTATTCTTTATAAATACCTAATTTTATAGACGTTCTAAATAAAATCAGCAGCATTGTTCTAGATGTTTGATGTGCTTGAGTGTTGTATGTTGATTTGGAATCGTGCCACTACTATCCAGATGGATGATTAATATTTTGATACTTATTAACTGAAACTAATTTGATTTACCTTACGATTTAATGTTTAAATGTATTTTAATTTAAAATTATTGTTAACTGTTAAATGATTTAATTAATTTTATTTTAAATTTTTAGCTAATAAATCAAATTAATATTTTTAAATTTTTTTTTAATTTTAACCAATTAAATTCGGGATTAATATTTTTAAAGGGTTTTTTTATGTCGAATTAATTTAGATATTCGGATAAAAATATTAATCAGCCATCTGTGTAGGAGAGACAATTCTAAATCAACGCAAAATGACATAAAATTAATATTTTTTTCTTTATAATTTTTATAATCTGTAACAATTAAAGAAGAAATGGAAATGTGACCAAGAAAGTGTATCTGGAAATTTTATCATGTATTAACTCTGCTTGTGCAAAGGAGATTAACACCGCGTTCAAGCAAGATCACTCTTCATCAAAAAAAATTGTAAGAAAAAGTATACCATATACTTGATGAAGTTTCCTTCCGTGAATTGTTAGGTTTTGCCTCGTCAGATGTTCCTTTTATATCCAACATTAATATGGTATTGAATATAAAATGTAGCATATAAACGCTTTCTAAATGATTTTTTTTTAATTTTTTAAAAATTAGAATAATATTTTTTACATTTACATATAGACTTTACTAAGGAGACCGAGAATGAAAATAAATTATCTTTTCTTGATTTGTAAATTAAGAGATAAAACGGTTTTTATAAGACCGAGATTTACAAAAGGAAAACTGATAGAAGTTTGTTTACAATCCCGGGTAGTTTTTATGACTCTAAATATTGTAGAAAATCTGTAACAAAGTGTACCTTACAAAAATTAGGATGCAATTTCAAAAAAATCGTTCCTCAATTAAGGTTGGGAAAACATTCGAACTAACGAAGTATTTATTTTCATAATTTGAATATTTTTTATGTATAATTTAATATACTTGATTAAATAATCCACGTTCGGTCTGCAGCTTTCTAGTTTATTTATAAATGTTTAATATGATTTTCATATGCTCATTCTGTACTAATTAAGAGTATATTTATAGAAATTTTGAATGATACTTTTATCTATGTCTAAGATACTCTAAAGACTTGATGTTGAATATCCTTCATTAGGTTATATATTTTAATTATCTATATCTTAGTTTTCTTCTTTGAGTTTATGTATCTGGAATATAAAGGCATGATTATGATATGAATTTGATATCTGTTACCAAAAAAGTATACCAAGATATTTACGTTCATCAATGATCAACAAAAATGCAAGTTTGGGAAAAAGGATGTCAGACAACATCTGATTAAATAGTTTTAAGTCTTTCCCTCCTAATGACTCCAGATGCCGTCACCTCCTACTTTTATAATCATACAGACAAATTATTACATCAGTTTAGCAGATTTATTAGATATTATCCATGTTTTATAGGAATGTTAGCTCTCATTTACTAAAGTTTCATTTACAGTTTACTCATAATGATGTTGGTTTCCGAGTTTCAATAAATTTTGTTTTTTTAATTTCGATCTTAAATTGAAGGAAGAATATGCATTAGCTATTTTTTAAATTCATGCAAGGCTATTATTTTTAATTGTGTTGGAGAGTTTTCCTCTAATAGTTGTTATGTGTACTGAATAAATAGTCAAAATGTAATTTAAATATTTTTAGAATATTGAGAAGAAAAAGGAATCACACAGAGAAGATATTCACCAAGAAATTATTGACATTTATTCAATGACATTAATAATATTCATGTTTTATATTATATTTGATTTTCTCCGAATCTCTGGGACCAGGCGCTTTCTTACTGAGTAACATCAAAGAACTCAATCAATTATTTTGTCAATTTCTTCAAAATTTAGAAAAGACCACACTAGTTTACAAAAACAAAGATAATCGATAATAATCGACAGCATAAAATAATCAATTCATTTATATCGATTGAATTGTTCTGGTCATTGATGAAGTGACTGATTAGTGCCCGATCACAAAAACCTAGAGAGACAACCAGACACTCCACAGTCAGTCCGTGAGCACATTCGCTCCTCCTCCCTACCACTCCATTCGCCAATGCCATTGCAAAATTCCGATTGTCACTCAATCAATCGCGGAACTCATACAAATGACAATCGTGATAAATCAGCTCAGTATTCAACGAAATCGTGTAGAATTCTTTATCAATCGATCGATGCATTTAGCATATGATTTTCGATCAATATTTCAAATAATTTCAAATAATCGATTAAATTATTATTTTTTTCCATATTTTGCAAAAATTTAATACGGCTATCTTCTCGTGGAAATCATTCATAAGCTGTAACTCATCAGACGTTTCTAAATTATCATCTATGTTTCCAATTTCAGGTAAATCATCATTTTCAGAAAAATTCAGAGTCATAAAGATTGTTCTACTTCCAGGCTGGATATCGAGAATATTGAAATGAATGCAAAGAAATCAGTAAGGGGTAATTTCGTTGGTGATTAATGATTCTTTTAACTTAGAAGATAAAGTTAATAGCGATCGAGGATTTCTTTGAGTTGTTGTATTCAAATAGTTTTCAATCTTTAAATGTTTTAAAATGATATCTTCAAGCCTATTATCGAGCTTTTCCACAAATACGCAGACGTTACAATGATGAATGCAAATGATTTTAATTTTTTATTGAAAGATTCTGAAAAGTAATTGTTCAAAAAGCTAAAGTTGAACAAGTTATTGAAGTATTTAAATCCAAAACATTTATAGCGTTCTATCCTTGCTTTTTGTAAAGCAATTTTTTTATTTTTTGAATAAAGGCTTATTATTTTTTAATAAAGGTTTTTAGGGTTAAGTTCGCTAATTTCGTGGAGATTAGCCTGGCGAAAGTAAAAATAACATCCTTGACAACAAATTTCTGGAAAACAATCCCGAAAAGTTTTAATGCTAGCTCTTTCAAAGTCCCCAATTGTGCTGATAAGACTTAATCTTGGCACAAATTTTAATTTTTTCATTACCACCTTGTAGTGTGCAGTTGATTTGGTTTTCATCAATACAAAAATAATGGTAAAAATCTTGGACCAGACCTGATAGAGATGATAAACAGTTGATTGAATAAAGGTGGTATGATTTACAAATATAATAATAAGTTTAAAAATAAAGTCAATTAAATAATATTTAATGTCTTTAAAATAAAACAACCCAAGAAAAAAAAGACAAGCCGACATTATACCTTTATGGGTCGTATACAAGTAAACAAGTCGAAACTCGGGAGCAACGTTCGTGTTAAGACTATTCGATAAGTACAAAGCGCGCGAGTGCCACTCGCTCAAAAGTTATAACAGTTTAAATATTTTTTTTTACAGAAAAAAACGTTGTTAAAAAAATGAATGTGAAGAAATATTTTCTATCTATTTAGTATTTATTTATTGAATTTTTGCAAAGGCTAAATTATTGCAGCACCGTCAAATTCGTTTTTTAATTTTATTTCTATTATATATTGAGTGACAGAATAAAAATAAATTTAACTAATTTAAATCTTTTCAAACTTTTTTCTATCAGCACTTATTTAAACGAATTTTTATTTTCAATTTTTCAAATAAAATTGATATTTGAATGTAAATCATTTGTAAAATCAAGGAAACCATTTCAATCTTCCTTAGAACGGATCGTGTTTAAAAAGTGAAAGATATTTTCTGGAAATAAAAATTAAAAATAATGTTTTTATATTTTATTGTTGAAGGTTTCATTAAATTTTATTAAAATTTTAAAAATGTCAAAAATTATTAAAGAATTTAAAAAAATACAAAACTTATGTTAAATAACTTGATTATCTTTTAAAATTTTTTTATTAAAAATCTAAAAAATTAATAAATGAATGTACTATATATATATATATATATATATATATACGCATTATCCCAAAGAAAAAACGAGTTCTGAATGAAATATTATTAATTAATTATAATAATCATTATAAAAATTGAAGACATTGAAAACATTTTTATTTAATCTCTTCTTAATAAACTAGGTGCTCAATAAATAATCTATTTATATATATATTTTTTGCTGTTTCGAATAAAATAAACGTCATCAATTAACGATTTTGTAAAATAAAAACTATCTTGAATGAGAATGGAAGTTTTCTCTTTTCGATTCTTTTGTTAAAAGACAATGCTGGTTCTGAGAACAATAAAAAACAATGAAAGATAATTTACACATTCTTTTTGACTTTCATTTAGAATTCATTTTCGACTAACTTCAACGGAGGAATATATTTTACTGATCGAAATGATGGATTCGTTCGAGAACTAAAATTTGTGAGATCTTGATCCATTAATGAGTATCCTGGAGAAGGAGGAGATAAGGAAGAATCATAGTTGTAACGCTTTTTAATGAGAGGCATGGTTTTGTTTTTGTTATTAAGAAGTTCTAAATGATCTGTTTTCTTTGGATTGAAGTCAAAGTCCGTGTTTAGATTTTGATTATGTTCTTTACTGTCTATCATTAAATTCGTACTCGATTTACAATTATTTATATTATTTTCATCTGATAACTTTCGGATGGGATGAATGGAAATCGGTTTAGCGTACGTATCAGATATACTCGGTTGAATATTGTCCATTTTTCTCAAGAAATCATACGTATCAAAACTGTTGCATTTTTTCAGTTCAATATTCGGATTTTGATG
Organism: Girardia tigrina; assembly: GCA_001938485.1. Classification (NCBI taxonomy): domain Eukaryota; kingdom Metazoa; phylum Platyhelminthes; order Tricladida; family Dugesiidae; genus Girardia; species Girardia tigrina. The sequence continues at coordinate 44,502 of MQRK01217482.1, forward strand.
TAAAAGAGATATTTTCGTTTTGGTATTCTCACGTTTTGGATAAAATGTTGCAATTAGATAAATCAAAACGATAATAATCGCTAGAACAAGAATGATTATTAATGATATTCCAATCTTGAACCAGTTTCCTTGATATGACATGCCGGCCTTTTGGATAACGGGAGCCTGGGTGATGACTGGACAAACATTCCTTTCAGGGGTGGGACAACTGAATTTCACACAGACAACATGATTCTCATGTAATGTCGTTGACTTTTTTAAACTTATATCCAAATTAAAATCTGGATGAAATTCCGTATAGTCGACTTGAAACTTTGTGTCTTTTTCCGCGTAATTTCTCAAAGGAAATACCATTTCACCAAGCGGAGTTGAGGAAGATCTAATCTAAAAACGTTTGGAACACAAAATAGATTTAAAAATAATATAATAATAATACCTCATGTATAAAAACCATCAATTCCTCTAATCCCAATACAATACTGGAATATTTTTCACATTCTTTTTGTGGATTGTAAATAGAATAATGTAACAAATGAAAAGTTAAATTACATTGTCTTAATTCTCCTTCGCTTTTGTATTTGGAATATTTGGGATCATTGTGAAACATTCTGACTTGAAAGGGTTTTTGTTTCGTTGTTGGCGACTTCCTTCCGGTACTAATTTGAGCTTCAATGATTTGACGTAAATCACCGAAAACTATTACAACAGCAAAGAAAATATTCCCAAAATTTAAATACATTTCAAAGAGAAAAAAAAGCAAATAATTTTTTTTTCAAAAGTTCAAAAATAAATTTAAAATTATGTTTGGCTTTTCCAAAAATATTTATTTCACTTTTTCTAATTGGTGAAAATTCTGATACACAATTTATTAAACAACTAACCAGTATCCCTCGTATGACATAATTTTATTTATATATATTTCTCTGTCATTTGATTGGTGGAAATTGTTACAAATTCGAATCTTCTCCCGCTAAATACTTTCGTCCTGAAAGAGAAAATAAAAACGAATTTCTTTGGGAAAATTTATTTTTTGATTATTATTTTCCAAAAAAATACCCTAAAAATTTGAATACCCCTATTATCCGGTTTGTCTTTTGACACACGGGGGAGAACGACCCCAATCTCAACGAAAAATAAATCGGAACAATAAATACTTCGTGTGTAATACTAAATATAATTTAGAGTCAAAATATTATTAAATAATTTTTAAGTGTTTATTAATTACTCTAAAAGAATCGCATAAATAACACCCCAATTGTTTACAATCTTCATCGATAGGAATCACTTTTCACGAGATTAGTCAATTAGTGTATGTGCAGCAAATTTAGACATTAAAAGGGAACAACGAATCGTGCATCCCAAAATCAAATGTTTGCGTCTCGATTTTGGTTTTATTTTTTTCCGAGAGAAAATTGAGGATTTTTTCCAAAATTTTTTTTGTTCGAAAATGCAATATTTTCTTTGAAAATAATACATTAATTAATGTCCCCTTTTTTTGATTGACAATATTTAATATTAATTGATTGGAAAAGTTGTTTGGAGAATGTTTGTTTTTATTTCTCTTACAAAATAAATAGAAATTAATTAAATTAAAATTCGAAAGAAAAATTGAGGGGGGACGGCGTTTTATTTTTTGATGGATTATTTGTATATTTTTGTAGGAAAAAAATCGTGAAACGAAATATTGTCAAAGGAAAAATTTGATTACTGAAAAAAACGATATATTTATGATAAAATGGTTTGATAATGATGTTTCACGTGTTTGGAAGTAGATACGTTAGGGTAGCGCGAGAAAAAAAAACATTAAAGAAAAATGGGAAAAATTCGTTTTTTCCGGGATTTTTTTAATATTTTTGATTTCAGATATTATTAATATTACACTTATAATTTTAGAAAAAATATTTATAAACACGATCATTAAAGCTTCTCTTTAACAGATTTGTGTAGAAGAAGGGAAAACTTTAGATTGCGTCCCCCTTTGAAGACTTTTGAAGTTATATAAAATATGTATATTTTTTGAAATAATCACTAAAATTTTAAATTAATAAGAAATAATATAAAAAGGTTTTTTCACTTTATTAATTGAAATATTAATCGTAATAATTAATTGTTTAGGACGCATACGTATATGAAATAATTTTAAAGTAATAAATCAAGAAAATGTATTTTTAAATAACTTTTTTATTAAATTTGCAGGATTTTTAAAAATAATTATCAAATTTTTATAACATGTTACTTGAACTTTTTTTTAATAATTTTGAAAATACTCAGCTTTTTGGGACTCCAAAACACAAACGAAAATGTTTTAGATCATGTTTTTACCACAAAAATTATCAAGCCTTTTTTTGACCAATAAAAAATTATTAAAATTTTTAAATTAAAAAAAATCGAAATTCGTGAAAATTTTAATTAGATTATAGATTTAATGAAATTTAATGGGTGATTTATTTTTTTATAATTTAATTTAAATTTTTAAAATTTTAATTGTTTTTAATCATGTTTTTTTTTAATTTTTTATAATTTTATAATCATGTTTATTTTTGAACCACAAAAAATAACAAGTTTTTTCTTTACCACTTTTGGTTAAAAAAACATGATCCAATGTTTCTTTAAATTTGGAAATTACATAACCAAAATTTCCTGTTTGTCTTCAATTTTTTAAATTATACAATCATTTCACCAAGATTAAACAATCTTTTGCAAATTCTAAATTACCAAACATATTTAGAAACTATTTTTCATATGATTTAAGTTTAGAAATGATTTTTTTGTGGAAGATTAACCAAGAAGAACTTCGATTTACCATGAAAATGCTGTCAACAAAGCTCAGCTTCAGTGTTTGTACAGCCCCGACAAATTAAGATTCCATGGGTATCTGAAAACTGGGCTTCAGATTCGTAGCCCGCTTCTTGACTGATGAAATGATGTTAAACCGCTTGTAATGCAGTTAGAACAACTTGAACCTGTGGGACAAGCATAGTAAAATTTTCGTGACAAATTTAATTACGAAGGGTGCAACTCCCCTCCAGCGAATTCAACACATTAATATAATTACTTTTGAAAAAATATGCAAATCATTGGATCATTATCTTCCTGAGAGATGGATTCCTCATTCAGTCCTAATCTAAGGACAGCTACAAAGAAATTTCCGACAAAATCTCTTGAAATATCAGCTGTGGAGTTTGAAAAAGAGAATAAGAAGGTTCTTTCTGATAAGAAGGTTCAGCGTGACTTAAGACATTCTGGTCCTATAAGTGCTATCACAATGAAATTATCACTCATATTAAAAAAAAGAAACATCACAGATCTATTATGAATAGCGTTGATGTTGTCTACCTGAACTTTAAAACACTTATACAAGGCTATTTTCAGTGATGCGATGAAAATAAACCTCCGATGTTTTCCTCCGATGGTAGAGTCAAAATTTACTTCCATCTACTAATATTGTACCAACATTTATGCATGGTGGAGAAAGTTTAATTATTCTGGTATGTTTGTCCATCAAAGGTGTTAAAAAATTGGTTTTCATTGACGAAATAATGGATAAAATATAATATTAAAGACTTTTAGCTAAAAAATATTGATGAAATCGTAAGAGTTTTAGGTGGATATATGTCGTTTTAAGATCTAAAATCCGGTTTTTTATCGAACAAGTAAATTACAATGAACTTTTTTTGCAATATCATTGTAAAATTAAGTGCTTGCAAATAAAATGTTTTCTGCCTTCTTTTATTTATTGGTTTTAGTAATATTAATGCTATTTTACTTTAGAAAAGAGATTACACATAAATTTTATTTTTTCTAAGTGTCCGGTTTTTTGTTCCACAGTGAATTTAAGGACTCAGCAAAAATATAATACTGTGTTTCCCATAATATAATCGAGGAATTGTACTAAGAACTTATTTCCGAGGTACACTTTATTTTCAAAAATATTAAATTCAATTAATTAATAAAATACTCTAAATTTAATTAATCAATGATAATACAATCATTCATCGCATCAATTGTCCTAAATTATAGTTGAAAACATGTTTCGTAAGTTTTCATATTTGTATATTGCAGTTTCTTTATGGTTCTAATTACCAAAGAGATATCCAGTTTGAAAGCATTCTTTACAGTTTTCTTTATATAACTCTAAACTGATGATATGTATGTACAATGATTTCCTTTGGTGACATTTCAGGTTTCTTCTTGAATTTCTTTGCAAGATGATTGCCATATATTAAAAAAATTCCTTTTTGATTTCATCCTTGGATGGATTATTGATGACGCGATACAATGATTGCAAATACACAACTAGACGTCGGCACATTAAAAATTTTCTTAACGTTTAAACGGTCTTAGTTTAGCGTAATAAACGTTTCAAAAACGTTTAAACAATCTCTAACTAGACGGAGAAACAGCAACTAAGCTATATTTTCTTCAACGTCAATTAATTTCGATAATTCCATGTGTGAGGAATATTTTACATTTGGTATGTTGAAATTGGTTTGTTGAATTTTGTATGTTGAGTTTAATATTTGGAAATGTGTTTCTCCCACCCAGATGGAAAATTGATATTTTAGATGTTCACGATAAATAATTATTC
>MQRK01217491.1:27319-38594 GCA_001938485.1 Girardia tigrina
GACGAAGTGTGACATTGATAGAGGGGGGTTTGGGAAATGTTCCGTCAAATCGAAATGCTGAAGTATTTAGTAAAAGGATTCTGTGACGAGGGGGAGGGGGGTTTGCTAAAATCGCGTGACGTCATTTATGGACAGCCCCTTCATCCTTTTAAATGTTATTAAAAAATAAATGTTTGCTAAATTGACATCTTTTCGTGTCCGTTTTACCGATCATAATTATACTTTCTTCCGATGATATTGCCGGCATGTTATGGCACACCTAAACAGATCAATGCGCTCCTACCTGCTGTACATTCGGGTCACCGACCGACAAGCCGATCGCACTAACCGCAATTCCGAGAAAGAGGCCGAACGGGAAGCAGTCACCGACGGGATGGAAATTCGAAATTTATCAACGCAACAACCAATGGCCAACGGGCCCGAGAGGTTCGTGGAGCCCACTTAACCAACCATTCGAATTCCTCACCCAACAACTTCCTGCACCATAAAGAGATGCTGGCCACCATCACTTGAGCACTCAATCAATAACATATTATTACCAGAATATTACAAAAGATTTTACCTAATATTCATAGATGGCGTAAGCCCATGCACATGATAATGCTGATGTTCCTTTTATATTCACATTATAAAATAACGGTTATTTGTCAGTGAAATGAGGGCATCTTGGAACTGCAGCAAATAATATTTAAATAGTTTACTTAGGACGTGGTCCTGGCATTAAGAATACTACAAAGTTGTTTGGTAGATTCCTGAATGTTGGAATTAACCTTACAGATGCATCCTACTTTAAACGATCTTTCATACATTGATGATGACAATTCGTACATTTAGAGAACAATAATTATCAATGAGAAAAGTTTTGAAACATCAAATATTTACAGTTTGGATAAATTTTGTTATTTGAAGAAAATTGGATTCACTTAAAAGCTCAAGTCATTGTGACACATACTTTTACTAAAAAACAAGCTGGACTATGTTTCTAGAGGTATTTATATTCTTTCGCGTTGTTAGACTCGATGGAAACTCCATTCGAAAGAACATAAGAATTCATCGTATCCAAAATTATATTTATCCAATTACAAAGAATTACTAATACTTCTCAATTTGTTATCCAAATGATGATCAATTTTATGCTTCGGATTTTCGGATTGATTTTTCACCAACACGATTGATTGAATCATGTTGAAATTGGTCACTAATTTGAATTAATTAATTGTCAACGATTTGGATTTGATGTTCAGCGATTTTCTTCACACGCCACATGTATTTCAATAAAAGAACGAAAAAAACGAATATTCAAACAAAAAACTTTCATTCTAAAATAATTTTTGTTTTCACTAAAATTTTATTAATTGAGGAACTTAATTTTTAGTTTTCTTAATGTTAAACCGCACGGTCTAATTTTTATCTATTTTTCTTTAATAAAATATTTAATTAAATTTCTTTAGTTAAATTTAATTTATTTCTTTTATAATTTCATTAATGTTAATGTAAAGAATCTCTTCTTGACTTATTTTATTCAAACTCACAAATTTTCGTTTAAACAAATTACCATCCCTAACACATGAAACACGTAATGAAAAATTATTTCTTAATTTTAATAAAAATAGGAAATAAAAATAAAAGTTCCATGAATGAAATAAGTGGGAAGAACATATGCATCTACACAAAATTTACTTTTTACTACAATTATCTTTACAAAATCCAAGAAATTACAAAAAAATATATTATATTACATCTTTATTGATCTCAATAAATGCGGGAAGTATTGGTATAGGAAAAATTATAGAAATTTTATAGTTTTCAGAGTCAATGATATGGAAATACTTTAGCTCGCACTTATCCTCCTGATTATATTAATTTTAACAAAAAACCCTTATTTATGATTTTTGTAAGATTCGTAGAACAAAATAAATTCTATTTAGAACAAAATCAAACTATTAGATTTATGCAAAAGAAATGTCATTTTTTAACGGTCAACTTTAAATTAACATAGCTTTCTTTAGAATTAACTTTATTAGTCAAAATAAAAATGATTACATTGAACACACTGTTGACAACGGGTAACAAGTTTTTTATTCCAGCTTCATAAAATTCTGGAGTTCTGGAGGCGATGAAGTTGTCCAAGGCTCTTTCAGCATCTCCTTGATATCTGAAGTACTTTTCACGAAGGGACTGGCTGAAATGTTTGAAAAGGTGATAGTCTGAATGAAAAAGGTCTGTTGAGTACGGTGGATGAGGCAAAGTTTCATATCCCAGTTCGTTTAACTTCAGCATAGTCATTCTTGCCACATGTGGATAAGCGTTGTAATGCAGAAGAATTGGCCCCCTTCTATTAGTAATGCCGGTCGTTTTTTTGTAGTTCTTGGTGCATTTTGTCAATTTGCTGACAATACTCTCCCGCTGTAATTATTTCGCATTGTTTTAGGAAGCTGTAATGGATTAAACCGTGTGTGGACCACCAAACAGTTACCATGACTTTTTTTGATGTAATTTTGGCTTCGGGAAAGGCTTTGGAGCCTCATTGAAATCCAACCATTGAGCTGAACGTCACTGGTTGTCGTATATGATCCATTTTTCATCACACGTGACAATTCGATGCAGAAACGGGTCGCTTTGATTACGCAAAACTAGAGAAAAACACACGTTAAAACGACGATTTTTTTGATTTTCGTTTAATTCGTGCGCCACCCACTTGTCCAGCTTTTTCACTTTTCCGATTTTCTTCAGATGGCGAACAACTGTTGATTAGTGAACGTTGAGTTCTTGAGCGACTTCCCGTGAATTTTTATGCGGGTCGGCATTGATCAACTTCTTCAAATGGTTATCGTCAACTTGTGATGGTCGACTACAGTCTTTTTCATCTTCAAGGATCGCGTTGCCACTACGAAACGTATAAAACCAACGTTGTACAGTTCGTAAATTTATGGTATGTTGTCCAAATACATTCTTAATATTCCGAGCCCTTTCTGTCGCTTTTTGACCTAGTTTGATATCGTAGTATAAAATTATTCTCATTTCCTTCTTTTCTAACATTTCTAAAATAAAATAAATACACCTTAAATTAACAACAATAATTTCATACTTGGTATCAAAATATAGAGTAAAGTTTAACCTTTAAAGTAAATTTAAATATGAATCTATTTATTAGATTTTCTAAATATTTCAAACAATGAATATTAAATACATTAAAAACGACATTTCTTTTGCATCAACCTAAGAAATGACTCAAAAATGATATTTTTTATGAACAATTAAGCAATTTTATATAAATTTATTAAAACTTTTTTAAAATTTTTAAATCCGATTAAAAAATCGAATAATGAATCACTTTATTTTTCAATATAGTTTGAACATAAACCTCTCATTTGACGGTAACTAGAGAGGATTATTGGAGATTACACATATATTGAGAAACTCCCTTAAAATACCAATTTGATATATCAATTTAGAGCTACGATTTTATTGAATTTGTTCTTCTGACATTATTTTACTTATTATACTAAAAATAAACTTAATTATTATATTAAATTATTATATTAAATAAACTATAAAATTTAGTTACAAAACAATTTAACATTTAATTATAATTTTAATCATTAATTCCTATAATAAAAGCAATACAACATCAAAAAGGGACATAGAGATTTTAAATATTTGAATAAAGCCAATTTTTATACTTTCACGCGGTTTTTAATGAGGTGATACTCGTTACACTTTGGTGGAGCTTACATGTCATAAAGCTGTATATTAATCTGTCAAAATACTAAATTCAAAGTTCAAAGATAGTTTTATTGTCGACAGGAATCTACATTTTATTTTTCTATCAATCCCAAAGTTATGATACAGGTAACTTAATTGAACATTTTTAGAGCGTGCAAGTTAAAAAATAACCTTAAACTTTATAACTCCACTTTTGGCGATAAAAATATCGATGACTCTCTGAAAAGGATGACTGAATGAAAGGAAGGGTTCAACGTTTGGAAAGCTCAAACACCAGAAAATCTGATTTTATCACTTAGAAGTCACATTTGAACGTGCGAAAAGATATGAACTTGTTAACATTGATAACATTGAAAACAACACCATTGAAGACAAATTGAAGTTGAAGAGAATGGTATTTGCACATTGATTTTAGGATCAAAGGATTTGATCACCAATTCTTCAAACTCCTAGTAATTATCAAATTGTGAACACAAAATCTTAAAATTACTTACATCATTGCTGATACAATCAAACGATATTTAGAATATGCAATATTTTAGAATATGCAAAAATTAGAGGCTGCGTACCCATTAGGTACCCATATTGCCCCACCAAATATTGCATTGACCAGTGAGATTAGATGATTTTGTGTGTATAGACAATTGCTTTCAAAAAAATTGCTCCTCTCATTATTGCTACTTATTAAAATTGCTTCCTAAAAACTGAGTTTTGGTTAGGGTTAGCGTTTTGGTTAAGGGTTAGGGTAAGGCTCATGGGGTTATAGGTTAGGTTTAATCCTAACCTTCAGAGAATATATGATAAAAACTGTACTATATTTTATGCATCAAATTATACTTACAGTTATTTTTTGCTATTAAAATCCACCCTCTTGCGAGTAATTCGCCATGCAGCTATTATTTCACAGAGCAATTATTCTGGGTGCAATTTTTATGGAGAGAAATTTTTGAGAAGCATTTGTACGGGGATCAATTTTCGGAGACCAACTTTATGTAAATCCTAGATAACTACCTCAATCCCCATGCTCGGACACTGTGTGTTTATGTACCTTGGGGCAAGGGGGCGTGTGATGTAATGTTGCTTGAATATTTGTTGTTTTAATACTAGTTTGTTTTTTGTGCACGCAAATTTGATTTTAGTATAAATATATTTTGACAAATCTATGGGGTTATTCAACATACACTTATTATTATATAATTATTATTACCCATTTTTAGTGATTCTCGACTTTTTAACGCAGATGTTCTGTCTATAGTTCTCGGTTTTAGCATATTTTCTTGAATCAATTTATTCAGTTCTTCTTCCACTGCAGTAAGTTTCAAAATCTGCAAGTAAATATAATTTTATAGCGATTATAAAAAATCTTTTTCTCTCATTAACAACTTCAAGATTTGTGTTCAGTAATTTAATTACAACAGATATACAGTGTTGCCCTCCAAAAAAAATTTTAGCATTGAATTTTTCAGCAAATGAGTGAGTAAATTTATAACGAATCAGGACTATTCGGCGACGCTGTTTATTAATAAATTAAAACTCTTCATTAAAACGCAGAGAGAGAGTTTATCCGTTCCTTTCGATGCTGCTGAACCCTTTTAAGAAACGCATCACGTTTAAGCATTTGAGTTCGAGCAGATTCAGAAGCTTCTTCAATAACTTTCCCAAAAAGAACAATAGGTGTTTTCATATTTGTAGTGTTCAGAAAAACTAACACTCAAAAAATTGAAAAATTGAAAAAACTTTCAATTTTGATTTTTTGTTTATTTAAAGTAAAAGTGTGAAAATCGAGGGCACAAAATTTGAAATCTCAAATAAATATTGTTGATGTTGAATTTTCTCTTTTTCTTTCTTGTTTCCCACAAATAATGAGACATATGTGGTCTCTGAATTCCACACCACTGGTGAAACAGATCCGACCGACTACGATTCCGGAATATATCGACACCGCGTTTCACATTCAATGAAACCGTCTGGTGTCGCGAGAGCGGATTGTGGAGACTACCCACAGTTCCAAATGGATCCCACTGTCCCGCGTTCAGCGGTGCAAAACGGAGGACAACTGCACACCGACCGCAATACCGACCCCAAGCGACCCGTCAACCGGCGGGTACTCGACATGCGGGGATCACGAGCGACAGCAAAACGGTCGGCTGTTCTTTCTCGCCGGTGAGCCTACGCACAATTAAGAGGTGCTGGTCGCACCCAATTTAAACACCCCCCCTCTCCCTTCAGTGCGCACATAATATATAGATGGTCCCTAACTTGCTAAAACAGTTGCACTTTCACAGTGTCTACAACGGTCATCTGACTGGACTGTAAAGTAATGGCTAATTCTTCACAAGGAAAAAATAGGTTTTCAGCAATGAGCAAGCGCAATATGTGTTCATTCCATTCATTTCTTTCACAATTCCGCGGGGTTTGCATCTTAGCTCCCATCAATTTGTTTTATCATCTGCAATGGCAACAAAAGTCTTTAGCACAGCTTCATAATTTTTAGGACAGAGGTAACAGCTCTTCCACTAACACACCCTTTAGTTGGACATAATTGTCTCAATTTACTGAGTCGGTAGTAAATTCTAAGTCGATACCGATGCGCTCATAGCATGATTGGCGTTTGGCTGGTTCTTTAATCAAATTAACAGTCTCACGAACAAGTGACAGAGATTTTTCGATAGACTTTACCTCTCGAACAATTTCTTGCAAAGCAAGATCAAGACGATGATTGGCGCAATGCACGAATATCGCTTTAGGTTGTCGACTTTTAATAATTGCTTGCACTCCGTGATTGACTCCAGCCATATTTGCTCCCCCATCATAGCACTGTCCTCTCAATTCTTCCATAGACAAACCAAATCGAGTCATTGTGTCAATAAGACAAGTTGACAGAGAGTCATTAGTAGTATCTGGAGGGCAATAAAATCCCACAAATGTTTCGTGAATTAAAAATTATCACCAACATGTCGGAAAGATATTGACAACTGTTCCCTTCCGTCACAATCTGTTGTGCTGTCCGATATCAAGCTGAACCATTTGCATTGTCGAATTTCATATCCTAATTGACGTTGGATTTCGTGCGCAAACATTTGTAGAATCTCATTTTGGCATGTGTCTGACATCTAGTTGTTTTTCCTTTCAGTTCATTGTTCAAGTGTTGGTATGTCCGCCGTGTCCATCTTGAGCAGTTGCATAAAATTACCTGTGTCGTGCAAATGACCTCGCAACAGCAATTCCTTGTCTTTTTAAGAAGCGTAGAGAGGTAAAATTGCATGTAGAGTGATTCTGTCATCATCTTGATTTTTATGACATTCTGCGTTGAGTTGTTCCATTACAGATGTCTTAGCCTGCATTGACAATTTATAGTTGCTTCCTTGTGCTGTCCGCAGCTTTCATGCTCAGCAAACATTTGGGTGGCTTTCTTCCAATTACAGAAGTCGTTATGTAGGAATGCAAGCTTTTTGTGTTTTGAAAACGTTAACAAATGTTTATTTTCCGCTTGAACACAAAAATAGCATCTCATTGTATCTGCGCTTGGGTCATAATCCAGCCACTTCCAAGCGTCAAACCAGGAATTTTGTGCAGATCGCTTCCCACAACCAGGAAAATCACGTTTCGGAAAGATAAAGTCCTTTGGCTGATTGGGTCCATCAGAACTAACTGTCTTACATGTTTGTTGAGAACTGAGTTCAGGTACAATGCATCTTCAGCAATTAATTATTATTGCGCAAAAAGGTCAAGTTCTGGAATTTTTACACCTCACATGTTATATATCAAAATACTCGTCTTGACGAGTAGATTTAGAATATGCAAAAATTAGATGCTGCGTACCCATTTGGCCACCCTGTATATACTGATATTGAATATAATTAGAATGAAACCCTATTTATTGTGATTGTTAAATGACAAAATTAATCATAAATTAAATGAAAATAAAATAAACTTAATATAAAAACCTGTTATCCAAACCTAATAATTTAAAAAATTTAAAACGACTTTAATAAGCTAGAAAATTTTTTACCTGAATTTTAAATTAGTAATCACTTAGTTAACAAGTTGGACAATTTAAACAATAAATTTTTTTTGTAAATATTTTTTTTATTTTTGCAATTTTATTTCAAATTTGTATAATTTTGTTAATTTTCTAATTTTAATTTTTTGAATTATATTGAAATAAGGGTTGAAAGGACCGAGAACGAAAATGTACAAGGGTTGAATTGATTCATGGGTTGAAACATCCTGCAACCGTACTCTGTTGTTAGGTGCTATTCGAAAACAGTGGCCCAAACATAAGTTGGTTCAAAATTTTTTTTGAATTACTTTAACAATGTAAGTACTCGTTTAATTATTATACTTACTCTTCTTTTCTTTCGCATTCCAGTGCGAGTCTAAGAACGCTTTAGCTTCAGCTCGTGTTGTGAAAATTTATTAATATAATGAGAATAATTATCATTGTAAGAATAGAAAAAGGAATTATTGAAAATTACTGAATCTTCGCATTATAACCTTTTCTTTCAATCATGATAACAATATAAGTTATTTGCGGTTTAATTAAATCAATAAAAATTATAATAAAAATTTACTTTACTTATCTCTAAAGCTCGGATATACATTTCCGTCGATTCAGTAAATTTGGACAAATGAAAGTTTATTTTTCCTAATAATATTGAAGCATTTAGTTGTAAAGTTTCATCCATTCCAAGATTTGCTTTATCTAATGCAAGTGCAGCATATTTTAGGGCATTTTCTGCATTCCCAATGGCATAATGACTGCGACTGATTTCGTGATATAACCACGATAATTCTATATTTGAAACTGCTAATTTTAGCTTTTCAGTCCATCTTAAAAAGAGATTAAACTCTAAAAAATTGCTTAAAATACAACATATCAATAGCTTTCTGAAATTCATATCTAGTGAAGTAAATAATTCCCATATAATCCATGGACCTGGATATTGCGTCTTTAATATTGTACTTTAGGCCATTTTCTCTATCTAATTCATGATAAATCAGAGATTCTGAGTATAAACCCAATTTCATATAACAATTTCCAATAACAGAGTACAAATCTGACAGAACAATTTTATAGTTGTGCTTCTCTAACCCATATATGTCGCCAATAACGGATGTCATTTTTTTTGCTTTTTCAATAGCTTTTAAATAATCCCCTTGAAATTCCACTAAATTTTAATGAAAATAACAGTTAATTCTAAATTAAGTAAAAACATCCTTCACAATAATTTTTGTCAAATGATTATTGTATAGAAAACAACCTTATAATAATAAATATAACGTTTGTCATTTTTAACGCCGTAAAATATCCCTAAATAACAACTTCATTAATAATAAAAAAATAAATAAATGGTACAACAAAAGCATCTAGAAAGATTTTTCTAAGTGTTCTTATTCATCATGCAGTCCGCTTCAAAATAAATATTTGTTGAATTTTTTTCCAATAATATGTTTCGTGTTAAAGAAAAACATAAGATGACACTTATTTGACATTAGAAAAAAAGAATTAAAAGAACTAAAAATGAATATAAATAATATGATAGAATAAAAATTTGCATATACAGGGCTCGTATGGTATTTGAGGATAGATTTTTGTTTTTATAAAATATGATATACGATAATAGATTATAACTTTATTATTGAAGAATGCTATAAGCAAGAAAGTAAATTACATTTTTTTTACAATATTATTCAATAAAACTACATTCAGCTTCATTGACGGCTTCTACGAGAGATCTAAGTCGTCTACATCATGGATGAGCAACCTTTTTAATCATCGGGTTAATTCAAATTTTAAAAGTTTTGGGGGGGCCGCTTATAAAGTAGACACTTTTTAATAATTTACAAAACTTTATTTATAATAAACATTACAATAAAGACATAAAAGATTTAAAAAAGTAATGAATTCATGTACAATTTATAATGTAAAAAAACAATCAGTTGTCATTTTTGATTAATTTCGTGGTTGAAAATAATTGTTCGCAAAGATACGTACTTCGGATCAGAGATATCATTTGCTTTGCATTTTTCGTCAAAAGCGGAAATTTCTCAGAACTCACAAGATTTACAAGAAATTACAATATTTACTGAGAAAAATACATTTTTAAATCGTTATTATTCTGTATATCAATCACTTACATTTGGATGTCTACGGGAACTATATCCATATCGATATTAAATGGTGAGGAAAACATTTTCATGCAAACCGATGTCTTCTATACTTTGAACATTTTGAATTGTAATTGAAATTATTTGATTAAAATGTCTATTGTACATATTTTTCAGAAGTAGTAACGTATTCTTTTTCTAAATGTGGAAAATGAGACACATTATTCACCAAAAAATGTTGTTTCCACAATTGTAATTTGCACTCAAAACTCTGAATTTTATCAGATAAATTGTGAATAAACTAATCTTTTCCTTTTTTGATTTTTTTTAACGGTTAAACTTTAACCCAATTTTTCGGTTAAATTATATGAGATAGACATATGATTGATAACAGAAAGTCGATAAAATAAATTTAATTTTAGAAATTTTTGCCGGACCACATAAACATAACCCCAAGCCATGTGTTGCTTACCCCTGGTCTACATACTGAATTAAATGATCCTTGTTAATATTGTGCATTACTCTGACTATAGCAGCTATCAAAGATTATTTAAAGTTATGGAGATGTTCATTGACCTCTCTCTCAACAACGCTCAAAAAGTAGTAGTTCCAATGGATAATATATGGGAAGCTAGGAAGCGAAATATTTGAGGTTACGTGGTCGTGAAAATTTTTAGCCATCCATTCCTGCGTTACTTGAGGTTTATGCGATGGTGCAGAGTCCTACTGGAATACACAAGGCCTTCTATTTCGTTCACTGTCAAACCTGGGTTTAACTACTATTTCCAGAACGTCTATATAGGCAGCTACGGTAATTCAATGGCTTTGTCGAAAGATCTAAAGATGCATCACGTGGCTATCATTGCTGAAAACTGAGAACACAATAACAGTTGCTGGAAATTTCGTATGCATAACCACTGTAACATCAGAAGAAGAAAGTAACATCGTTTTGAGTATCTTCTGAAGCTTAATATACCACCTTTTTTCGATTTGCTTCATACCATGACAATGGACGATGTCATGGGTCAACCAGAATGCATTCAGAATGAACTTTGCGAGGTTATCGCGGATGAGCACATGATTAAGGTCTCTAAGAAAACTTGGGTCAAGTTATGGCTGCAAAACTCGGCCAAATATCAAATCTTGTCTGAAAAGGTTGAAACCTTTATAATTAATTTAGCAACGTCCAATTTAACTGAGAAAGGCTTTTCAATTTTGCTTCACTCATTCGTAAAACAACAAAGGAGCTTGCACTTGAATGATAATGCAGAGATGAGGCTCCGTTTAAGTAACTTGCAACTAGTGTTTTCGATTTAGGACCAATTTTTTGAAACCCGGGTTTCGGGTTTGTCGAGTTTTCAATTTTTAAACCCGGGTTTTTCCGGGTTTCATTATGCTAAAAAAAAGCTAAAATGCTATTTAAAATAGCATAGAATGG
>MQRK01217500.1:2638-13574 GCA_001938485.1 Girardia tigrina
ATTAGCTTGCAAATCACAAACTGTTTTCGATTTGTTTGAGAGGAAACTTTGAACTTTGGGTGTGACAGAGACTACTTTAGCACTACTTATTGTTCTACAAATACTCTTCTTAAATGCTCTAAATCCTTTAGAATATGGAATTTTAATGATTTGTTCGTATTCTTCAGTATTTTCTTCTTTTAATTGTTTTTTAACTCGTGCATCTGTACATAATTTGTCTAATGTTCGCGCTTCTTCTGGCATTGGGCTCTCACGTGGCCTACTTCATTACAATTCCATCAGGTTTTCTGTTCTCTATTTGGTCCATTTCTCATCAGAACTCTACTGTTTACTAGCTTGTTACGCTGTACAACACTGGCATAAGATGGTCTTATGGCATTGACCTGTTTTATTTCTGACTTGACTTCATCCATCTTTTTAATAATTTTCTTTATCTCTTCTTTTTCTTGGATATCCCTCATTTTTATTTCTTTCTTTGTTTCGTTATCGTTATTACAATTTAATAACAGGCATTTTTCCACTTCTTCGACTGTCCATTGAAATGATACTATCGCTTCAGCCATCTTCCTTGCTTTAGCAAAAAATTCTGGTGTCGTCTCCGTTGTTCTTTGAAATTCTACGGCTTCTCTTAGAACATCCATTTGGGATCTTTTTTTTTGAAACGCTTCTCGTAACCTGTTCTCAAAACCTCTTTCTGAAGATCTCATGTTTTCGTATACCAGGATTAACTCCCTTGAAAGCAAAGTCACCACCAATGTCTCTTTAAAATTATCGGGTACTCCTGCTGCTTTAAAATATCTATTACAACTCATAATAAATACTTCTACATCATCATCCCGTTTAAAATGCTCCGGAATCAACCTGGAGATTAATTGGTCCGAATTTGTGGCAAAGGCCGCCATATTAGTGGTTCTTCGAACATCGTCGGAATTATTAGTAGCAGACATTAAAACTTTTATTATACCACAAAAAATGTTTAAATCTAATATTTAAACAAATTTATTATTTTTTTTGAGAAACTATTTGTTTTATAAATCTTAAACCGATATAGATAAAAATACTTATAAATATTCATATTTGATTTTTTTCATTGCTTCTATAAATCAATTTTAAATTACGATAACACTTTAAAATATTTAATAGTTTCATTTAATTTTATTACTTTTTTAAAATCGTTTCACATAAAAATTTTACACTTTTTTTATTTTTTATATTATATTAAAACTAAAAAAAATTTTAATTAGCAATTTAATTGATCTTCTTAATTTTAGTAATTTTATTTTTTTCAAACGTTACATATTTAATTATATAAAAATTTTAATTTGTACATATTTAATATAACCTTCTTTCAAAAATTTTCCTAACATTTTTAATTCCTAACAGATTCTATTAGCCGAACAATAGTATCATTACAGGTGGAATCCGTCGCTCCAGACATACAATTCTCCATGTAGAAGCACTTTTCATCATCGGCCGTCAATTTACCACACAGACAACCCGTTAAATAATTGAAAATCCATAACTTATTCTCACTATTAATAATGAACAAATTCACATGGTCCGATGATAAAAACACACGAGGTTTATTGCGATTTTGATCAATATAAATCAGTAGATCCGCCAGAATAATCTCATAACAGTTACTAATTACAAAACCGTTCTCTTGGCTAAAATTTACTTCCATGATTGAGAGCGAGTACGCGAACAGAAGAGCTACGAGTAATTGATTGGATTCCGAACTAAGCGACAAATATGAAACCGAAATGAGATCAGAACCGTCATCAGAAACCCATGATAAAATAATATCGTTTATGTATATGTGATAAAGTGAAGAAACAAAATTCATTTGTTTAAATCGACAGTTCAAGCAGATGCAGAAATATTTGAATAAAGGTTTTTTCATGAGTTGAATTTTTACTTATTCAGTATCAACAAGCTATCGCGGCGATGAATGATATCAAATTCACGCACGCCGTGCAGACATTCAACGGATCCGGCAACTTTGGAACTTGGTGCCGGAAATTCGAGGCGTCTTCAGTCATTTATGGTGTCGTCAAATTGGGAGCGATCCCGCTGCTGTTGGAGGGCCGAGCATTTGAGCTGCTCTCGAGATTGACACTCAAAGAGCAAGAAGATTACGATCAAAGACGATCAAAGCAGTGTTGACAGTAGCATTTGGACCAGACCCGAGATCCGCTTACGAAGAATTCAGGAATCGGAGCCTTCGCCAGGGCGAATCAATCGAAGAATTCGTGGCTGCATTAAGGCGTCTCGCAACTTTTATATGCCAAGGAGAAGTACCGCAAGATTTTTTTTATTAAAGAAGCATTCTTAGCAGGTCTTCCCCCGGATGTGGCCAGACACATTGCGTCAGAGGTAGTAAAATCCAGAGCCACTTTTTAAGAATTAATCCCAGTGGCGCGTATGCTGTTTCGAGCCGGTCAACCGGCGAAAACAGATGAAATATTTTCGACTAGAATAGCAAGTGCATCGGATCAGACGGCTGCAGCAGTTACCAGTGGTGCTAAATCTGCCGCAACCGAAAGATGTTTCAAATGTTGCAAAACAGGGCATACGAAGAACGAATGCAGGTCAAAAAGGGCACCACCGGGTAACACATCGGATTGCGTCAGGTGTTGATACCTGTGCGGAAGCAGAGACCATCTCTGTGCAATCTGCCCTCGTCGCTACAGAGATTCGGGAAACGAGTAGCAGCCCTCCGCTGTTGCGCGGATGGGGCCTCTGCAAGGAGTAGCGCGCAGTTGCTAATAGTCGAGGTAAGTGCTCAAGGTAGAATTATCAGAGCATTAGTAGACACGGGCTACTTAACAACGATGGTGGAGCAGCGACTAATAAATCCAGAGCACGTGGAGAAAATTTCAGAATGTCTCCAAACAGTTTGCAAGAAGGGGCGTGTAGGAATATCGAGTTACGTGGCCATCAAATTCGGTGTTGGACATTGCTGGCGGACGACCTCAGTGGAATTGGAGTTGGCGTTTTGCTTGGGATGGACGCCATAGAGATGTTAGGCGACATAACCCTCAATGGGATCGCACTAACATTCGGAAGAGAACGAGCACCTGAAACTATGAACAATAAGATGAATCACGAGGATGGCCAGTATGCATCAGTTCAAGTGACCGTGACAACAGTGAAAGTTGAAGCACCTGAAAGAGCGGCATCCTGAATGCTCGAGGCATTGGCACCCCCGATCACTATAATGGATCCCGACTTCACAGCGAAGTTCGATGGGCACTCTTGGTCGGTGACGTGGCACTGGAAAGGGGGTCAGGCTCCGCCGGTGACTCATAGCATCGCGAGCTATGCATAAATCAAGTTCCACGAAGATAAGGTCAACGCTGAATTGGACGAATGGACGAAGAAAGGATGGTTGGTTGAAAGCGAGAGTTACCAACGGCCAACGCTTCCGTTAATGGCAGTAAATAACAGTCGAAGGAAAAAAAATCAGGCCGGTGCTCGATTATCGGGGCCTAAATGAATCTATCTCAAGTCACACCGCAGGGAGCTTAGTTTGCGCGGATAAACTAAGGAGTTGGCGCCAGATTGGAAAAATCCTGGAAATTGTGGATCTCAAACGAGCATATCTGCAAATCCAAGTGAATCAGTCTCTATGGCAGTATCAGGTAGTGAGTCATCAGGGTCGATCCTGGTTTAGGTTTAGGTTTCGGCCTGAATAAATTTGTTTATCCTGAGATGTCCATTTACTTTTGACAATGAACTATAATTAAATAAAGGAGGTTACTAAATAATTATAGGTTAATTATCGGAGGTTATTACAATCATATTAATTAAATATAATTAATATTAGGGTGAACCTAAAGTCTTTTCGTATTTTTTATTTAAAATTTAAACATAATTTTACAACAAATAAAAAACATTTAAGTTTCAAAGTAAAGGCCATTTGAATCTATAGCTTGAATCCATCTATGGGAAAGTTGTGTGATCCCGCTGCGGTACCAATCCTTGTTCTTAGAAGCGAAGAACAGGTGACACCCGTTTTCGACCTCGGCAGATTATTGAAGCTGCAACCACGAAGAAAGTGTGCCATAGAGCGGAAAAGGTGATAGTCGGATGGCGCAAGATCCGGACTATACGCTAGATGTGGAAGAAGTTCAAAGGCGTCGAGATTTTTGATTTTTTTCCTTTGTTTGTTTGGCGGTGTGCGGTTTTGCATTGTCCTGTTGTAGAAGAACTCGCTTTCGATTGATCAAAGCGGGATATTTCTCGCCAAGTGCCGCATACATTCGATCAAGTTGGGTGCAGTAAAGGTCAGCGTCGATGGTTCAACCATTTGGAACCAGCTCGAATTGAATCACGCCTTCGAAATTCCACTAAACACACAAAAGTGCCTTCCTTGAGAAACGATCTCGTTTCGCTACCGGTTTCGCCATTTGTCCGGGGTTCAACCATTGATTTTGTTGGTCTGGATTACGGAAGTAAACCCACTTTTCATCGCAAGTTACAATTAGACCGATGAAACAGTCATTGCGCTGATTTTCAAGCAATTTTTGACAAATTTCGAAACGCTTTTCGGCTTGAATTTGTGTCAATTCATGAGGCACTTCTCGAAATTGTCTATTGACCTTGCCAAGAGCGTGAAGGTGTCGTATAATAGATGTTTGAGGAATATCGAGTTCGGCCGAAAATCTGCGAGTACTTATTGACGGATTTGTCTCGACGGCTTCACGAATTGCTCCGGAATCTACGGTGATAGGTCGGCCTGAATGTGCATTGTCTCATTCAAATCAATGTCGCCTTCGTTGAATCTTTTAAACCAATTTTGTGCAGTACGATTTGAGACCAAATTATCGCCTTCAACTTCACATATCTTCTTTGTTGCTGCAATTGCGTTTAAGCCCTGTTTCTAGTAATGGCGTAAAAGAACACGAATTTCAAAATTTTCCATGATTTGTCTAAAAGACCATAAAAATTATATTAACGACTAATTAGAAGTTTTAATATATATTGTTCAAGAGATTTAAAAACATATAACACATGTATATAAAATATCTTTATTTGGTAATAAGAAATAATTGAACAAAAAGACGTAGAAAATACGAAAAGACTTTTGGTTCACCCTAATAATCAAAGTGACGCCTACATCATTTTTGTGATCCGAAAAATTGTCTCTGGTTGATAAACATCTTTAATAATTAGTAAAAACTTCGAAGCATATCTGTCGTTCACTATTTTCACCAATTCATGAACAGGTTTAACAATCCAAAATACCCATATCTGATTTTCACTTGATCTAGGTGTGGGATAATTTGGCTTATGACACATCATCTCGATTACGAGATTAGAAAACACCATCCGATGAAAAAATTGAAAATCTATCTTTACTGATACATGTTCTTTGTTCCTCGAATGTTAATCTTCAGGAATCTTTTCTAATTTCGCCCATATGTCTCCATTAGGTTAATGTCAGGTGATTCAGCAACTCAATCAAGAGCTTTGACCTTACTGTCTATCAAAAAGATCTTGACGCTTTTTAAACCAAACAACACAAAAATACTCAAACAATTACATATTCTGATTAATTATTAATCAGTTAATTTAAATTTGTATCTCGCCAAAATAGTTTATTTTTTTTTTTAATTTGAAAGTTTTTAAAAAAGTAAATAAATACAAAAGTTTTAAAATTAAAAATGATATAATAAAGAAAACCATCCACAAATTAGAAACTTATTTAAAAATTAAAAAAATGTTTACAGTTATAACAATTGATATATTTTAATAAAAGTCTTGAAATAATTTTAAATAAATTTTAAAATAAATAATAAACGGATTAAACTTAATAATATTTTAAGAAATAATTTTGTTAAATAAAAGACCTTTGGTAAATTTAAATTAAATAGTTTTAATTTACAAATTATTTTATTAACTTTAAAGTTTTAAAATTTATTAAATTTTAAAAATTGAATTCGAAGAAGAATTTAATAGATTAATTTTGGTGAAATAATTGAATTAAAAAAGAAATTTGTTTAATTGTGCTAATTATTGTCATTAATAAAATTTTGGTGTTAAATTATGAATCTTGATTCTAATGATAATGAAAGTGACATAAACGCTACTTATACTAACGAAGATGCTTCAAATATTTTTTTGTTGCCATATTTACAAGTGTTTTGCTCGTTATTTATTTTAACATTTCTCCAAATTTCTTTTAGTGTTTATTAAAATATATTGTATTGATAAAAATAATTATAAATATTAATTTTAATAATTTTTATTCATTTTAAATTATTGGAAAAGAAAAAATATTTTAATTAATTAAAAATTATTTTTTGACAATCAAATGATTATTTATTATTTAATTAAATAATAATTAATTTTTTATTGAACAATTTTACTTGAAATGATTTAAAAATCCATTATTTAAGAAGATTCTCATTGATTATTTTTTTAACCCATTAAATTTTATTTTTAACGAAGTCTTTTATTCGATAAAAAATAGGAATTCCTATTCAAATTGAGCTAATTAAATGTGTCTTTTAATCCTCTTCCTCAGTAACCGTTTACTTTAACTGTAAAGATAATTACCTTTTTGAGTTAGTTTTCTTTGAAGAATATCCGTTGATATGTTAAAAATGACGTGACTTAATTTTTAATGCAAATTGGTCAAAGGATCGTAACTTTGTCATAATTAATACCCGAGATTCTTTTGTCATTGGTTCTTATTTATTTTATTATTATTATAAAGAGAGACTAAAGTTTAGAATGATAATAATTTTGAGGAATATTATTTTTTATTACATATAAAATAAAAATACATTCTGAGTTTAGCATTTATTGGAATACAAGTCAATTAAGGCACACTCTGAATGTGATTTTTTATGTATGATCATCTGACAAAAAAAGTTAACGTAAGACAAAAATATTTTTTTTATTAATTATTTTATTTTTTCTGATGATTCCGACAATAGAGATTATAATATCGATTTGAACAATTATTATTTGTGCAATTTATCGACCCACAGGAAAAACACAAAAGATCAAGGGTTGTGTTGAATTTATTATGAAGGGTCGACCGTTGTCCACAGACCGATGAGATTGGTCGACATAATCTTTGGGAATCTTTTTTTTCATTGTTTTGAGTTTGTTTTTGATAAAAATACATTTCATTTAAACGTTTGTAAATGTATCTGTTTTGATCGATGTTGATTTCGGTTTTGGAATTTTGGAAACTGTAGGCCGACTTGGGACGGCTGATTTTGGATGTTGGATATTTGTTTGTGTTTTGGATCTTGTGCGGTGATGATACGTAAAGAATGACCTTTTTGAATCCATCTGATTTAGAAACGTGTGTTGAAGGTCTAGAACTTGATAAATTATACATTAATTTTTATTTATCTAGATACAAATGTATTATTTCTATTATAATTCTGTCAATCATATACTAAAGAATTTTTCTACTTTATTTAAACTATTTATTTGAAATATAGCTGAAAAATTCTTCTCATAAATTATTCAGTTGATGTGGAAAAATAATAACTTAAAACTTGTTTTTATTCATATACTTAACAGTAATTGAAAATTAATTTTGTGTTTTTCATAAGGCAGTTGAATTTTTAAACTTTTAAAATAAGATTTTTTTATAACTGATAAGAAATTTAATCGACCATCATAACCCATTTAAACTTGGAATATCAACATAAAAACAGCCCAATTATTTCGAATCTTCTAGTTATATTTTTATTTGTCTAATGTATGGGGGCCAAGGGTAGATCCAGGTAATTTTTTTGATAAATTAAATAAATAAAATTATAGGAGTTCGATTAAAGTATTTTTTTATCAAAGTACGTAGAAAACGTTTAGTAAAACATTGATTTTTATTTACAGATAGCAAACTACTTTTTGCTAAACGTCGACGCATCTACCTACACCCACACACATTTAATCAATTTGCATAAATATAAAGATATTTTAATAAAAAATTGAACTAATATTCTTTGACAGTTTTATAAATTTAAACTGCATTAATTTGCCAAACGAAATAAATTAAAAATTATTAAGAAAAATGTCTATTTTAGAGAAATATAAATACTTACCTTAATGTAAATCTTATTTTTAATTATTCAACACAAATGCCCAACAAATGGTATAAAAATAATTAGTGTTCTCTTATTACAATGTAATATCTGTACAATAAACTTTAAAAATTGAGTTAGGTCATTTACATGGTACTTCCCTCGCTTTGAGTTTTATTTTTAAATTGGAATAACCCTTACAAAATAAGACAGGAAAATAAAATAAGTTTGCTCTATCATAAACGTTCTGCACAGTGGCTAATCAAAATTCTTACATTACTTTATTTATTTATGATAAACTTTACGATATTCAACTCTCTGTAGTTCGACAACAATTGAATGTAGACATATGGTATATAGATGAAAAAGTTCTTAGAATTAAGTCTATTTTCGATAAATGAAAGATATGTAGGGCATTCAAATTCAAAAAATGTTATTTTTTGGTACACCGTTTAAAAGAAAATATACCTTGGTGTAAAATAAAATGTAATTTCCTACAACATTTATACAAAAGTTTTTTTCTATGAACTCTAGTTTTCTATATATTTAGTCATCCCATACTTTTGGATCACCCTATATAAAGATAAAATATTTCTAAACAGCATTTCTTATGTACTTTCTAAAAATAAAATAAATTATAGAAGTTTCATTTCAAAAAAGACAATTTTTAACCATAAAGCTTTTTCTACTGTGTATATTTCTACCAAACATTTTGGTAACGTCCTTTTTATATTCTTAGGCTGCATACCAAATTTTATTGTTCTATGATAAATACTTTTTAAGATAATTGACCAACAGACAGAAAGACAGACTGATATTTTTTAAAAACGAGTGTTTTGTATTGTGCAGACCTCAATAGGGGAACTTTTAGAAAATTGAGAAAGCTGAAATTTTTTCGAATACAATACTTCCCTGTAAAACAGTAACATGCGATTTGCATAAAAAGGCTGACTCCTGGCATAAGAGAAAGAGATAACGCCATGGTAACTAGTAGGAATGTGTGAATACTTTAATGCTGTTATAGAATCTGTATAAATAAGAAAGAGTATAAAAGTATTTACCATAAAATTCATAGATTAACTTTAACTTTAAGTGAGATGCTGTAGCACCCCAATATATAAATAAGCATAGAACAGTGTAGCGGGAATATGAGCTTTTACTTAAGTAAATATAAATGTTTGGTATGAAATCTTGGTGTATTTTCTTATAATGTCTCTAAATAAAATAAGTTCCGTATAATATGGTATTCATTATACGTTAGATTAGATTAGATTATTGAATTCTTGAGAAAGTTATAATTAAACAACAAAACGTTGGGAACCAATAAAATTTGAATTTTCTTCGCCAAAGCCCTTAATCTCGCTACAATGTTCTATGTTAAAATTTTAGATTCCAGAGGGGGTATTTTGGATGAAAGAAACACGGTTTTGAATTCAAAACCTTGATAAACACACAATAACAAATGTTTTTTCATCATCAAAATCTCCGTCAGACAAATGATCAAATGGGTTCTTCCGAGCTTGAGCCTCTTGTTTCATTATGCATAACTCCGATAGGTTTAGAGGCACTAGCGGATCTAGTGGGAGTAATTACCCCCTTTACCCGCCCTGGATATGTCCTTGATGTGGGGGCACTTCAATCAGGTGATAATAAAAATCCGTGATTGAAGAGAAAATTTTATTCCAAAGCAATTATAAAATTTATTTCTCATTTTTTCTGATTCGAAAATTAAAATATTATTTGAATTACAAGTATTAATTTTTTATATTCAGAAATTTAAGGTCATTTAAAATTAATCAAAGTTATAAAATAAATTTATCGAAAATTCACAAAATGACATTGAAATTTAATATTAATCTATATATTCAAAAAATTTCAAACTGGCTCTTGAGTTCCTAACAATTAAAAATTTTTCAAATTTCAATTTATTGAATTCTCTGGTTGTAAGTCCTCAACTATTACGAGTTTGACCTTTTCTATCTTCTGTCTTATCTATCAAATCGTATCGATCTCTCCTACTACTCCCATTTATATCCCGTTTACTGGCTGTTGATCTCTGGTTTTTTTGTTCAATCACTGCTTCCTGAAAACTCCTTGCTAATTTTGCGGATATTACAGTCAATACAGTTCCTGTGACCAATAGATGTTCAATTACTTCCGCTTCAATCGATATTGTTATACTGGGTCATCCACGTAGCTTATCATATACTATTTTTGTAGTTCCTCCTTTACTTATTATCATACTCTTCGGCATGTCATTGTCTATGTCTTCCATATTTTATTTCTTTATTTACCACAATTTTTATTTTTAAAATAAATGTTATGCATAAAAAATTTTAAATTTCATTTTTTTTAATCTCGAGCAGTCATTGCTCAACAAGCATTGCTTAATTTGAATCACTTTTCATTACTTGATCGAGCTGAAATTTTGCATATATATGAAGTCCCGTTCTTTAAAATATTCAGAATGTTTACTCAATTAATAAAATAATGCAATTATCAGTTAATAAATTCTAATTAATAATAAAATGAAAATCATCACCTTATGCTACTTTTATGTCTCTCCAATGTACGTGGCCTTACATCAATAACAAGTATATTTATAAACGAAATCAAAACACAAACCGAGAGATGTTTCAGATTTAATATTAAAGATATTATGAATTTTGTAGTGAAAAATAATTTTGCATTTTGAATCACATTTTTAAAATTAATGATTTGAAATTTATATGTAACTGATAATAATATTATTAATAAAAAAAATTGTTTTATAAAAACAACCACGTTTTTCAAGCATTACCAATGCACTAAAAAGAGGAAAATAATTTTTTTTCTAGACATGTGCGAAATTTTATACCTAACCAAAAACGTGGGGCGGATTTCTG
>MQRK01217500.1:24449-42582 GCA_001938485.1 Girardia tigrina
TCCGCATAATTAAAGTTTCTTCAAGGATTCAAATCGGTAAGTGAGAATGAAACGAAACGTTTTTAAACGATTACGTCTCAACGTTCTATTTTCTTCACAGATTTGATTCAAGACTTGCAGCCGTCATAAAATGCCTAAGAAATGCTGGAAAAAAATACCTAAGAAACCTTTTTGAACTAGCCCTCGATATTGCTTCGTTGAGGACGAGATACGACTTAAAGCTGCGGACACACATCCATCCATCCATCCACACAGATGAATAAAAATGAATTTTTATCCTCCACGACGCATGATTTGCATGACGATCGGCTTGTGATCGGTAAAATATTTGGGCACCGAATAACATAAGGAAATTGCGCTTAAATTGTCACTAGACTTTTTATTAACTTGTTTAAATAGTTAAGTTTTCAATATACAACGTTCGAATTATAATTCGGATTTTAGGTTTATATGTTATAATTTACTTTATAAAGAATCGATATTTACAATTATAATCGTCCAGTTAAATGATGTTTTATCAGGATTTCTCAAAGTCGTACGGTATAATTAAAAAAACAAAGTTTAAAGAGAATTGTGTTTAGCCTTTTTGATTGTTCTGAGAGAGAATTTTTAGTTATTGCTTTCTAAAAATGGTATTCTTAACCCCTTTACCGAGGAAAAAAATTTTTTATCATCCGCTGTTGAATTGGCTGTTAGTTTAGCCTCCTTCGCTACATTGTTATTGATTTACAATGCTTTTTTTTGTAGCAGGACGAGTTAACTCGGGATGCACGGCACACAGACGACTTTTATATATCTGAAGACGAGTTAACTCGTGATGTTCGGTTAAGTCCAAGATTTCATATGACGAGTTAACTCGCGACACACGGTAAAGGGGTTGAGAAATACAAGAAAGCAAATACTGTTTTTCTAAAATATTTTTCGAATCTATCTTCTATAACACTCTGCATATATCGATTCTATTATAATCATTGATTTCCAAATTCTACAACAAGCTGCACTACTGTTATATTTGTATTATGCACTACGACAATCACTTTGACGGCGATTAAGTTTTAAAATAATTTCACTTTTGTTATGTTGGGAATTATCATCCATTCTAAATCAAAAAGAAATTAAGACTTGCAAAATTTATTAATCTACACAGGTTAAATTTGTTATTTAAACAAATTTTATTTTTTTTTATTTTTTTTTTAATTCTATTTTCCATTATTTTTTTTTAAATTTCGATTATAATTCGAAATTTTTAAAAACCAAAATTCTTATTTCCAAAAATTAAAAATTAATAAGGACACTCTCTTACAACTTTATTTCAATCATCCACTACAATCTGTAGCAAGTAAAAAAGTGTTTTTGCAATTCTTTATGTTCATAATAATACTTTTTCTTATTGTTTTTTTGTTTCTTTCATTTCTTCTTCATCTTGCGTTGCTTTTTCATGTACACTACAAATCAAGAGGGCGTTTTAAAAATAAAAATTTTCAAATAGTTAATTTACCTTTAAATTACTTGAGATTTAAAATTAATTTTTAATTTACGTCTATATTTTAGTGGAGCACACACACATACATAAATGAAAAATAATTTTGTTAAAACGTTTTTAGAAATTGATTATTGTAAATGTTTCTGAACTCATTTTCCATATGCAGCAATTATAATGTATGTTGTAAGATAATAAAATGTTAATTATTGGGATATTTTAACATTAAATATAAAATTTTTCAGAATTTAATTGGATATTAATGGCAATTTTTTTATTTTAATTAAAGATTTTAGGAATTAAGACTTAATTTTTCCTTTATTGAATATTAATTACGGAGTAGAAGAGTCTTATTAATAATGATTCACAAAACTACTGCACATAGTAAAAATCAAAGCCCTTCTGTAAAACAGAAAACTCTTCCTTTGAAATAGAAGAGATTCTAATTTAACTATGTAACCAGTGATCAAGAAACTTACTCGATAGAGTTAATTGTGAATCCTCACTAATCCGAGTTTGAAATGGCAATTTGTCTCTCCAATGCACGAGATTTTACACCTGTGGCAATTAAATTTATTTGACAGGAAGCTTTGAATTTTGGATATCATTGAAACCACTGTTGCAGCACATATATTCTTGTAAATACTCATCTGAATTTATTTAAATCCTTCAGAATATGGAATTTTAATTATTTTTTGTAGTCTTTAATGATTTCTTCATTTATATGTATATATCAGCTACTTTATAATGATTAAGCATATGTTTTTTTTACAGATTGATAAATCTTTATTATCAAATGTAGTAATAGAAACAATGGAAAAAATAGATGATGTTCAACTAGCAACGATGGAATCTCCTCTGTTCTCTTCTCTCTACTCTGTTTACAAAAATGTTCCATTGGTTTTGCTGAGAAAAGTTAGTTATAATTCATTTTTTTGTTAAAATTAAAACACAAACACCATTGTCGTTTCAATTTTATTTCTGTCATCTTTATAAAAAATGCTCAACCCATCAAAAATGTGAATGTTTTGGTCTAAAGCAATTTCTCTTATGTATCCTTCTTATGCATGTTTATAATGCTGCCATTATATTATTGACAATCATTTACTTATTATATTATTTCTTGAATGATTTCTGTAGTAATGTACGACAAGTGAAGCGACGTATATAAATTATTTATTTTCGAGTCAAAAATTTATATTTATAAGCATTTAAAATTTTAATAAAAATGCATGAAACAGTAAAACAGATTAAATATTAAGGATATAAAGATTAAAAAAATATCTAGCTTTGAGGGAAACTTGAAGTCAAAAACCACTTGTTGTGTCTATCTTTGCTGAAGATTGTGTCCAGAACCAATTCGATTTATTCATTACTGTGAAAAACTAAATTTTAGGACAGTTCTAATAAAGGTAGAGAATAGCAAAGACAAATTGTTTTCTTCCCTTAATAAATTGTTCTTAGAGCAATAAATGCACTCTGTTAAACGATTTTATCATTATTATTAATAACTTTTGAATCTAGCATCCTTTATTAATTTGTCGATAAAAAGTTTTAACTAACGTTTCTTATTTAAATAAATGTGTTCGTTTATTGATACTCTTATCAGATTTTAAGTAAGTCGACGAGAGAATTTTGTCGATTAAGAAACCTTTGGTCACTTTTGATCAGAGAAACAACAAGCAGTTTTACATAATTATGTAGCAGTTTTTTAAGATAAATTTTGTCTCGGTATTAAATAAAATGTAAAGATATTATTATGTTGATTTGTTTCATTTATTATTTTTCTTCCTTTTTACAATTCAGCACAAAATGTATGTCCAAAATAAAGCGAAGTAAATGATTAAAATTATTAAAGCGAAGAATATCAATTTAATTATAATTTAACTTTAATTTGATTTTGTGGGATGTGGAATAATTATTTAATTATTAATGTTTTTTAATGTGTGTGTTGTTTTAATAATCATTATTGTAAACTGCTAATTCAAATATATTTTTCTTAGTTGGATATTTTCTTTCACAACATGGGATGTTAGAAATCAATAATAATAAATTGATTGATAATAGTGTCTGAAAAACAATGATTCACAATACAACATATAATATGAATCGCAATTCACTTTAAGAATATAAAACTCCGGTTTAGAAAGTCATATTTTGCAATATTTACTGTTGCGTTCGTTGTGGCTCCACAACCATATTTCTTTAAAAAAATAAAGATCAATTCCGAAATCTCAATCAATTATTAGGAAAACGAAAATCAAGATCTAAAAACCAGAATTACAAGAAATTCCGAGCAAAACAATGTTTCTGTTGTTCCTTGATTGAAGAAGTCAAAAATTGATTGTAAATGTTACAATAACTTTTTTGTATATAAAATAACTGTGGTAAAAACTTGTGTGTAAAAATCCTTAGACCTTAAATTCCGAAATTACTGAAAAAAATAAATTACTGTGAAAAACTCGTATAATAATTAAAATGTAAAAATTCATAATTATTAACTTGTAATTTAAAATTTTTTGTTTATTCAACCTGTAGTAAATTTCTCTTTTTCCATTCTTTTTATTAGCTCACTATATATATTTCGAAAATATAATTTGATTAAAGCTTTTTTTATATAATTATTGTACATGTTTCGATGTTTATATACATCATCATCAGCAATTTGAAAACAATCTTAATAGATACATTAACTTTAATATACCTTTTAAAGTTAATGTATCTATTAAAATTGTTTTCAAATTGCTGATGATGATGTATATAAACATCGAAACATGTCCAATAATTATATAAAAAAAGCTTTAATCAAATTATATTTTCGAAATACAAAACTTGCGTTCACAAGACTCATTATTATATATATATATATATATATATATACATATAATTTTTTTCAATTAATTTTCTAAATCAATTTTCTTCAATCTTTGCACACGTACTCATTCTCCATGACAATAAATGATTAGGTAAAAATTTGATCGAAAAAAAACTTTTTAAGATCACAAAATGGGAAAAAAACAGAAAATTCGGAGTTCCTGAACAATATCAATTGCAAGATACCTACTTATAAATTATAAGTAGTTTATATTGATTTTTAATGTGTTTTTTTAATTTCAAATTTTTTAAATCTTAAATTTTTAAATTTTAAAAACTCTGTTGGCAAAGTAGAATTCTGTCTGCATAAAGAATGGATATAAAAAATTTAATTTTTTGATTTACTAGTTCTACTGTAAGAGTTGCACCACCCGAGACAATTAAATTTAAATTTATGGACTAAGCTTTTTAATATATTATATATGGTATTTTAATGAGTATTTGTTTCGTACGATAGGAACATTCATCGTTTGAAATTCATTACACGAACTCTCAAAAGATCGTGGGTTATATGTTAATTTAAAAGGAAATTAATTTGATTGCACCTCCGAAAGTTTCAAGCCGATCGAGCTGATTTGTTATGTTAATTTCTAAATAATTTTATTTCTTCAAAATGACATTGAAACATTTAAAGGATAAAAACTAGGTTTTAAGTAAAATTTACCTCAATGTCTTGTATTGACTCTAGTAATTCAGAAGACCTCGATAAACAAAACAAGATTAGAAAGTTCAGAATAAAAAATAATTGCAATCAAAAATTATTAGCTTCCTACTTTAAAGAAACAATCTTGTTCAATTACTTAAAATTGTACTTCAAGAGCTTTTTATTACCGTATTATCGCGTGTTTAAGAGGCCATGTTTCTATATGGGGGTCCTATGCATGTCGAAGTTTTGTGCTCGCGAAAATACGATAATTAGACCTTATTATTTTTTACCTTTTAATAAAATACTTATAAGACGAATCTTTATTACATTATTGTGTTTTTATTAATAGAAAACTTCACAAAGCCTGTATATTATGCTTGTGTACAATAATAATATGTGGATTATGTTTTTTTATAATTTCTAATGAAAATAATTTTATTTTACTTGATTTAACATTAGTACATTATTAGATTGACAATGCATTACTACCGCTTGAAGATGAACTCAATGAGGAAAACTTAGAAGCATTTATTAAAAAGAATGAAGTTCCTCGAGTTATTAAATATACTTTTCAGTTAGGTGGAAAGGTTTTTACAAACCCTTACACGCACATGCATTTAATGGTCTTCATGGATGCGAAATTCGATGAGGTTGGTAAAGAATTGAATGAAGCTGCGCAAAATCATCCCGAGGTACTAATATTATGATTTGTACTTTGAATTTTGTACTTAAATTAACGGTTAATTTATGTTGTTATTTACAAAGTCTGCCACACGCCTTGTCCAAGTGCTTTTATCACATGAAATTAGGCTACATGTATAAAATAAAACGGCTCTTATTTCTAGAAATCAGAATGCTTTAAACTTAAGAAACTCTTTATATCCTTGAAAATATTCATTATTCGAGAGTACTCTGTTCTCATAATCGTATTTTTGGAGAAACCTTCCACTTGAAAAGATACAGCTATTGTTTTACCTCTATAATTTGTACTCATTATAAATTGTTGTACACCTTATACATAAACCGCGTCATTTCATACTTTTCTAACATTAGTACACCAAGAAGGATGCGTCATTTGGTACGTGGACGTAATGTAACTTGCGTAAGTGTGTGTAAACGTGTAAGTACATGTTCCATCAAGCAAGTCATCGTTGGTTGCCATCAGTAAAATTAGCGTTGCATCCAAAGTAAGACAATTTAATAGTTTTAAATGATCAAACGATACATTATTATCGCGTTTTTCATACATGTACTGAATACTCAACCTCTATCACAATTTCTTTAACATTTCAGATGATTTTGTTTGCAAATTTTATTACTTAGAGTATCACAAATAGATTTACAAATCAAAAATCGTGATTTTAGAGTGAGACATTTTGACGTTAAAAAGATTATTTTAGTTAAATTTAATTTTTGAATTTATTCCATTGTGAAATTCCGAGCTACACCCTTTAAGTATTCCAGCAGAGTTCTGGAAGAAAAAGTTCGAACAATTTGAAGAATTCTATGTATTTTCGTCTTTTTGGAATAGAATGAGAACCAGAAACAAACTCATCATAAAGTTTCTCATTTATTCCCTGTGCTTTCGAAAGATCTTCTATTAATTTTTATATCGTTATATGGGAGAATGAAAATTGTGTCTGCGAGGGTCGGAGAGCTACCTGCATATGTAAATGTCAATTTTCTACCGTTTGAAACAAACGACGGTGCCATTTAAAATTTCAAGCTAAATATTGGTTCGTACCAGAAAGAGTGAGAATGATGTTGTATTTCTATGTTTGTGATCTGTAAAGGCGGAAATTACTTGCGCAGTATATAGTAACATATAAAGAGTAAAAATATGTAATAGTTAAAAAAATATTGACAGAAAATATTTATTGAATACTTGTTTGGATATTGGTTGATTTATTTCTCTGTATGATGGCGGAAAATCGAAAAAAATCTTCGTTTCTATACCTTCTCCCGTTATTCACTCGGCATAACGGGAAGTGAAATTTATCAGGAAATTATCTCTGTTCATGGTGCTGACAGTGTTGGAGAATCTACAGTGTATCGGTGGATAACTGAATTTGACAATGGCAAGACTTCTTTTGCTTGGGAAAATTGCGGGAGAAAATCAACAAAAACAACCCCTGAAAACATTCTGTTGGTCTCTGGAATTATTAACGCTAATGGTGCAGTGACCATTGATGAAATTGAAGATAAGACATCCCTTACCCATGGAACCATTCAGCGTATAGTGAGTGACTATTTGGGCTTTCGGTCTGTTGCCTGTAAGTAGGTTCCTCATGCATTGTCAAATGATCAAAAGGTTAATCGTGTCACTACGGCAAAGGAATGGTTGAAAATTTTGAAAAACAAACATCAACATGAACATATTGTGATGGTGGATGAGAAGTAGTTTTACATGAGAACTGTTGGCAAGAAAAGAAGCAACCGTCACTGGGTCTCCCCTGGTGGTGATCACAGTGAACCCATTCATGTCTTGAAGCGTAGCCAGTTTGACAGAAAAATCATGTCTATCATCGCAATGTCCTTCACTGGAAAATATCATTGCGAACTGCTGCAGGAGAGAGAAAGTATGAATAGCGAGCGTTATGTCACTTTTCTTGTTAATATGGAGAAGAAGTTTAGTCGACATGTGTTTCCACTCAACTGGAGAAACATGATTTTCGTGCAAGACAACGCGAGGCCTCATGCTGCCAAAGTGACGTCCATGTTTCTCGCAAACAAGAATGCTACCTTGCTCCGTCAATCACCATATTTCCCTGATTATAACATCTTAGATCGCTTTATTCACCCTTACTTGGGAGATCAGCGACACAAAACCAATTTTCAATCTGCAGATGAATTACATCAATTCATTACATCAGAACTGAAAAATATTTCTGTTGATCGATGGTCATCTGAGATGGGAAAACTGATACAATGCCTCTCTAATGTTATAAAGAAGAATGGTGATTATGAATGAATGTATTACACAGGGTTGTTTTTTACATTGCTCGTTAAAAACGATATTGACATTTCAAAAGTCTCATTCTTTCTGGTATGAACTAATAAACTAATTTATATAAAATAAATTGCTAATTTAATTTTTTAAATATAAATTAATGATTATTTATAGTTTAAATAAAAGTTTTTGTTATTTTTACACTTCATTTTTTAGCGCCAAAATGTCCGGCTCCCAATGATACATTCATAGTTTTGCTGACATCCGATTTTAAAATAGCTTTCGTAACAAAAATAATCTTTTCCTTTTATAACAGTTTTTAAGAATGAAATGTTTTGGTTAATTCTGTATATTTCCGTGCTTTGAAACTTTTCATATAGCTTTACAGTGTTATCTAATCTTCGAAAGGTCGGTTTTTTAATAAACCGTATAACCTCTAGAATCTAGAGTCTAGTGGACCCCATGTAAAAAATTTGTTTGATTAAGGATTCAAATGTATTTATTGCCAAATGTACAACATATATAAACTAGAAAATATGTATTATTTAACTTCCTAACATTACAAACTTTCCATTATTTTGTAAATCAATAAAACTTAAATTTCAGTTTACAAAATGTTATTTTATTTACTTTAAAGTCAATTAAGAAAAGAAAATGTTTTTAAAACAAAATGAAATGTAAATATTGACACAGAAAAATAAATCCAATTTTTTTCTTTTAATGAAACTCCTGGAATTTATAACCTAAATATAATTAAAATATATAATATCTGGACCTGTAACATTATAAAATTGTCAATAAACTTTTTTAGTTTCATCAAGCTTTTACGATTTTACTAACTTTTTTCCAAGAACGCATTTCACTTATTATTTTATATCGTTATTTATGAACAAAAAGTCACTATTTTATCAATAAGATCTAAGGAGCGACGATGTGTTGTTTAAGAATGAGTCAATGCATCGACCACATTTAACGATGTACGATACGATGTGTCGCTTCCTACCAAGATCCAATATTACAGCCATTATAAAAAGTAAATTCCAAATATTAAGTGACTGACGAATCTGTTCGTTACATCCTTTTTACATTTGGTAAATAAATAGAACGGAGGATCCAAAATATCAAACATCAATTGTATAAAAAATAAAAATGGATTATGATTAAATCACGATTATGCCATTCGCAAATTATTTGATTATTATTTATTTATTGACTCCCAAAGGATTCATTCCCGTACCTTTCTTCTGGTTGATAATCCATCGTCTGCTAAAGTATTGATAAACATAAAAATATTCTTTATTTATTTTTCAAGAGATTACAACTATTCCCATTTGAACTGCTGACTTAGCACTAGCGCTAACCTTATACCGAATCCTAACTAACATAAAACCCATAAATACTAGCTCTTATTTTCCAACGTAAGTATCAATCAGTGTTTTTGTTTCTATATGTAATATCGAAATCTTATACCTTTCTTCTTAGTATTCAATTTTTCCAGTCTACTGAAAGACCAAATAGAGCTTTGTATAAACATAATTATAATCAAGATGTTACCTTTAAATAATTTTTCGTATACCCTAGTGTCTTGATTCCTTAAAATAGATCCTAAATTATATTTCGGTACTTAATACTATTATGTTCTTTATATGATATTGTGAGATTCAAGAAACTCAATAAGTACTCTTTAGGATTGTTGTTGTTATGATGTTTTGAATGTGGAATTGAATTGCCTTTCGTTCGTGATTCCCAAATTTCAACGAAGCCCAAAATAACAGAAAATGATGATAGATTTTTATGTGATAGATAAAAATTTAGAAATAAATTCTTGTTCTGCTTTTTTAACAATTACAAACGTCGCTTCTACACAGTTCAGATATTACCTATTAACAAATATTATAGCATTTGATCCTTATGAACCGTTCTTCGGAATGTTCGATATTTGACATATACGAATGATATTATTAAATTTTGAAAATGGTATCGTACAATTAAACTCTAATTTCTGAGACAGAACTTATATATGGTACATTAATTTGAACATTTTAAATGCATCCTTTTTAGATTTTTTTAGAATTTTTTTTAGATTTAGGTTTCAAAATTAACATCGGTAAAACCAAAGTTTTGAACCTAAACGGAGATACTGAGATCCTTACTGCTGGGCACCAGCTTGAGGCCGGTATTGAGTGGGTCTCTAGCTTTTATTACCTAGGATCCACGATCTTTTCAGCAGGAAATGTGGACGCGGAAGTGAAAGAAAGAATTAAGAAAGGAATCCAGAAGATCCAGGACCTGAGACCAGTGCTGAAGAGCTCCAAACTGAGTATGAGGGAAATGAAGAAAGTAATCAACGCATGCATATTCTCCGCAGTCTACTACGGCTGTGAAAGCTGGTGAACTGCGGGCAAGAACATTAAGAAATTGCATGCTCTTCATAACCTATGCACTCGCATAGTTAGGAAGAAACACAAGATTGAAAAGATCCGTATGGACATCCTGGACATTGGACTCCCACATCCCATGGATATTATCGCGAGTAAACGGTTTACCTTCCACAGTAAGACGGAAACTTCAGAGGAGTACGAGACAATCAAACGAATCTGGAAGGGAGAAATACAAATGGGGAAAAGGATCAGTGGGAGAAAGATGCAATCAATTTCGGAATGTCTTCGAGTGGACACACAGTGACTATTTGGGGATGATGCTGTGTATGGAGATTTCATTAACCGCATCATTCACAGAGATCCTACTGTATCGAGGGAAACATACATAAACTTCTTAATTCGATCAGGAAGACTCAATAGGACAAGAACAACTGTACCGAAGCTGATCAACGAGAGAGACAAACGTCACCAATGTCCTGTAGAAACATGCTACAAGGAGTTTGACGAAAAGAAGGAGCTGAACAGACACATGAAAAAGGACCACGTTGTGTCAGCTTCAGCTAATCCTGATCAGCTCAATGAGAAACAACAACAGCAATTGCCATTACCATGTAAACTACGTAAAAAGTCGTACAAAATGAAGGGGTGACTGACAAGGTACCTCTACCGTGATCATAAATTGGAGGAGACAGAAGAAATTGGAGAACCGACAATGACACCAACGCAAACCAGTACAACAAATACCACAGAAGAAATAGTCGTAGAAAACCTCAACATTTCAGGCAACCAGATTCAATCCGTGATGGACCCCCGGACTTGCTCGACGGCGGTGGAAGAAGCGATAAGTACTGAAGAAACACATCTGACTTTTAGGATTGCAGATCTAACTGCAAGGGGGGAGTTCAGATGTCCCTTTCGCGGCTGTACGAAGTCCACGAATACAGCCAAAGGTATGCAGAACCATGGCTATACAACCCATGGGTGGTCGTTTCTCACAGGGAAGCCGAAAAGATCTCGGAGACCGAAACTATCCGACCCCGTAGGAGGCATATCGGGGGGCTGCTAGTGATTCTTTAGTTTGGGTGGACCATCTAAAGAGCCTAGAGACTCAATACCATTCGAAAGAAATGGGAGGCCCAAATATGGTACATTACAAATCTAAATTATTTTTAGTTGGATATTGTTAAGGATTCCCAATAAATTTTCAAACAATGGTTAGTGAAATCTTATACTAGTGAATCAAATCTACCAAAAACAATTATAAGTTCACATATTCTTGAAGAATGTAATCTTCTCTAAATTTAATAGAAATAATATTTCTTCTAAGAAAGTTGTGTTTCTTCAATACAAAATATAATCTGTACAAATTTTCAATCTAAAATGGTTTTTTGCTACCTTGAATCCATCATGGCATGCTTTTAACAACTGGGTCTGTTTTTTGTGATTATTGTTAAAGATTTTTAAATCAAAGTTCCGTTTTTACCATTTATCTTTACTTATAAACTTATATTTTAGATTAGTTTCATCATGATTGATGTCAAAGACAATACAACAACGAGTCTTATAAATTTTTTTAACGTTGATGTAACAAAACTTCCATTTTATTTATTATCCGATGCAAAATACAAAAAACGGTTTTTACCAAATTCTCAAGATATTATTGGGAAAAAAGTAAATCAGTTTTTAAATGATGTCAAAAACGGTAAAATTGAGCAACATTTGAAAAGCCAACCAATACCGGAAGACTGGAATAAAAACCCTGTAAAGGTTTTAGTTTCAAAAAATTTTGAAGAAGTAGTTTATGACAAAAGCAAAACTGTGTTTGTGGAATTTTGTAAGTATACTATTTTTCCATTCTATTAATAATTTGAAGAAAGAAATGTATAAATTATCATTATTATTTTTATTATTATTTTATTGCTTAGTTTCAAGCTGGATGAATTTTTAATTGTTATAACAATACTCATCTATTTCAAAAAATACTTTTTAATGACAATATATTTAGACGGATCAATCGCCATCGTCAGATTACTAAGTTTTGATTCACTTTAAGAGAATCGTTTACATATAAATAAAAATAGTGATTATAAAATCTTTCGCATTAAATCACGCTAATCATAAATTCTAACTTTAAATTGGTGTTATATCACAGTTTCAATATAATTCAGCCGACAATATGTCTGTAAACTCATTACTGTCGGAGGCGTGACCTAACAACCTCAGATATCTGTAAAGAGATAAACGCAACTCTTGGACAAGGTACTGTGAGTTTATATGTGAGCTCTATATAGAAATGTGAGCACCGAAGACCAAGTAAGACAAGGCAATCCATCTATGGATCTATAAATACCATATGAGGAGATTCTGGTTGAGAATAAAGACATCACCACGTGGCTAATTGCATTGAAACTGAATGTTATTCTAGACACGGTATGGATACATCTGATAAATAAGATGAAGTATTTCATGAGTTAAACTTGAATACCACATTTTTGTATGATAACGGGAGGCACGTGTGACGATTTGTACCTAACTGCTGGCTATGTATTGACAAAACTTTATGCATCAATTTGTCACTGGAGGCAATATTTAAGTGTATTTGGATATCCTGCGTAGTGTTTACCATGGTTCTATGAATTTGACATATATAGAATTTGACACAGGCATGATAAGACCATTGATTACAAATTAAAATACGGATAATTGCACCAGCCTATGTTTTCTAACTGTTAATTGAAAATAAAGTATAAAATAAAGTAGATTCAAAATAAGATTTGAAAGAAAATAATCCAAAATATTTGTATTAGGTTGTTTAAAAAATAATGCCGTTTTCTGAATGGTCCTGATTTTTGATCATGTTTTGAAATAAATTTTTATCATTTATTTATGTTTTATACCTAATTTT
Organism: Girardia tigrina; assembly: GCA_001938485.1. Lineage (NCBI taxonomy): Eukaryota > Metazoa > Platyhelminthes > Tricladida > Dugesiidae > Girardia > Girardia tigrina. Next base: position 37,686 of record MQRK01217500.1, read on the forward strand.
AAAGCTGATGAAAAACTCTATATTTCTATGATACTTTGTTTAAATATTAACTTTAAAATAACGTGTTTATTTAAATAATTGTCAATATGCAAAAAGCGCAATTACGAGCAATTTTTTATATGAAATCAAACTTGGCCACAAAGCATCGGATGCCACCCGTAATGTCAATGGTACATTGGGCGATGGAACAACAAACGAACGTATGTTATAATCAAAATTCGAAAGCCAATTGAAAATATTTATTAATTTCAACGGTATGTTATAATGTTGCTTCAAAAAATTTCAAGAAGGAAATGAGACCCTCAAAGATGATGAGGGCCGTGGACGAAAACCTGCTATTGAAAATGAAAATTTAAAGGCTGTAGTAGAAGCGAATCCACGCACAACAGTTTGAAGCTTGAGGAGGAACTTGGTGTCACGATAGGAGCAATTTCAAACCATCTGTGTGACATTGGGAAGTCGAAAAAACTGGATAAATGGATTCTATACGAATTAGATGACAATCAAAAAATGCATCGTTTTGAGGCATCGTCTTCACTTCTTCTGCGGAACAAGAATGATCCGTTTCTGGACCGAATTGTAACGTGTGTTGAAAAGTGGATTCTCCACAACAATCGGGCACGTTCTTCTCAATGGTTGAACCACGATCAAGCTCCGCAACCCAGTCCGAGGCCAAAATTGTACCAAAAAAGATGATGGTGACTGTTTGGTGGTCTGCCGCCGGTGTTATTCATCATAGCTTCCTAAATCCAGGAGAAACAATTACGGTAGAGAGATAATGTCAGGAAATCGTCAAATAAACCAGAAACTCCAACAACAACAACAACCAGCATTAGTCAATAGAAAGGGGCCTATTCTTCCCCACGACACCGCTCGGCCACACATCGCACGTCTGACAATGCAACTATTGAACGAACTTGGCTACGAAATTTTGAGTCATCCACCATACCTACCTGACCTCTGGCCTATTGATTATCACTTTTTCAAACATCTTGACATTTTCCTCCAGGAGAAATACTTCAAAAATCAATGGGGGTGCTAAAACTACCTTCTACGATTTCATCGCCTCCAGAAAGCCAGGATTTTATGCAACCGGAATAAATAAACTTGTGCAACGTTGGCAAAAGTTCGTTGATGCTAATGGTTTTTATTTCGATTAATAAAGTTGATACTACGCTAAGATATTTGTCTTTAAAGATTAATGTTAAAAATCATTATTTTTTAAATAACCTAATAATAATAAATTAATTTAAATTTTCATGATTTTTTATTTTTAAAGGAAAAAAATATTAATAGGTTCCTTTCACGGTGTATAATAAGTAAAAATATTTTAAAAAATTAATTTTCAAAATTAAGTATATTTTTTTGTAAAAAATGTGTATATTTCAAATTTGCAAAATTTACTTTAATATTATATTATTAAAATTTATTTTAATATTATCGTAGACTTATAAAAACAAAATAACAATTCACATTAATGTGTAAATAAATTTGTCTCACTCGTGGAATTTTTAAAACAGTTTTTGTCTTTCGTTAAACATAAATTAACGCCACACTTGTATTAATGGAAAAAAGATAAATTTATATTATAAAAAATAAAGTAAGATGGTTAAAAAAGAAAAATAAGTATAAAACAATACTTAACTAATTAAATTATGTAAGATATTAAATATTTTAACTTAATTTTTATTTAAATTTAAATAAATCATTGATCCTAGATATTTCAGTCTCCTTTAGTATTATAAGTATTATGAAGAGTGATTGTAATTTCAAAAGAAATTCAGGAGCCTAAATAAGCAAAGACAGACTAATCATGTTTCCAAACTACCTGCACCTGACTTTGTACTTCCTGACAAATATTGTAATTAGTCTTGTATGATTTAGATTTCATTGATCCTGATAGAATTTTGGCATTTGGTAACAACAACCTTCTGCCTAAACTTGACAATGACACCATTTATGGTGATGAAACATTGGACAATTCACCTGACATATTCTATCAGTTTATAACTTGTTATTCTGAAATAGCCACATCATATCACCATAATTTTACTACCTTTAACAAAAAAATGGTACAGAAACATATTTAAAGATGTTTTAAATTCTGAAAGAACTTTTCCCCCAGTTTTCATTAACAAAGACTTTGGTTGATTTTGAAAGGCAGACATGATTAAAGAACGAATATGAAAAAACTGATGCTGTAATTCTATTTAATCATGACTTTTGTGCTTGCCAATGAATTCATGAATGTTTTTGGTATTATTGTTGTATCATTCCATGATTAGGAAAGTATTAATTATATTCTTGCATATTTATTATTAACTTACATTGTGGTGACCAATGATAGAGGTTCTCAGTTTCCAATAATATACTGGAACCATTTGCAGGTAACAAGGAAGCAAGAACCCAAAACCACAAATTGCTGTGAAGGTTTTAACAACGCTAAAATATGTGAGAGTTCTTCTCATTGATATTATGCAATGCGGAAAAACAGTCACAGCGATAAAATATAGTTCCATTCTTGATCTTTTCAAGGTTGCCATACTCGAAAAAGGGTGCTCCCAATGCCACCTCTATGATAACACAAGGCCATTTCTTACTGCTACAAAAAAGGCAAAACTTGAAGAAATAGGATTACAACTGCCACCACATCCACCATACTCCACTAAACTTAGCCACACTAGATTATTACATATTCTCCCTCATGAAAGCAGTAATCAAAGGAAAAAGATGATCGGAAACTGTGATTGCTGGATCAACGATGGGTTTGATTAAATATGATATCGGGATGTCGGTTTATGTGATCTTCTTGGTTCTGAGTTGATTCAGATTTTCACTCTTCGTTTGTCATTGATTTCGGTTGGAGAGGTCATCGGTACAGTAGTGTGAATATTCAATAGGAACGGCGAGCGATTCGGATGACTGGTTGAATGATTGAGATCATCGCGTATTATGTAGATGAATGAACTGTAGAATCTTTAAGCCACATGTGGGGAAGGCTGTCGGTCCGTTTGATGAGACGGGGCACTGAGTTACCCTTTTTTCTTCTGACACCTTTGTAATGTGTTTTAACTCAAAGGGTAATTCAAAAGTTTAATTTTGAAAAACATTTAAATTTAAATAAATTTTAATACAGCGTTTATTTTTGTTAATTTTTATGAAATTAAACTCCGGAATTATCCGTTGAGTTAAAACACATTACATCACTCTAGCAGACATCAAATGTTTCATTTCTAGCAAAGATGAAATCTTTTTTACTTGTGGTATCCATAAACTTCGTGATTGTTTTGAACCATGTGTAACACAACAGCGGTAGATTTTTTGAGTATTTACAAGACAATGTCAAAAAAGTATGAATGTGTTATTTGATTTTTTGCTTTAATACGGCAAAACTTATTGGTCATTCCTATGTATTAATTAATTTGTTTAGAAAAATTTCTAGAATTTATGTAATAGGTATACATAAATCAAAAAGTAAAATCTATATACAAATTTATATAAACAAGAGATAAAATGAAAACGACGCATTTCGAGATAGAAATCCCATCACCAGGTCAATCCACCCCATGTATTAATTTAACACATTGTAAGAGACTATACAATAATTAAAAAAACATTCCAAAAAATCATTGAATTAAAATGAATTAATTTCATATTTCTTAAAACTTAAATAAAAACACACCAGACGTGATCGATTCCATTCTCGCAAACCAACCATTGATAGTTATTAATAACGGAGACATATGATAAAAATAACAATTGACAGATAACCAGAAGCTAAACTTTGAAATAAAACTTCTCACGCTCAATATAATTCACTCAATTTTAAGTTTAACATCAAACTCAAAACAATCTGAAATCTCATTGATGCAATAAGATTAAAATGTCTGACCAAATGACAATTTGGGATAACAGTCTGTTCCCTGAGTTGTACCAAGTTTGATACTGATGATATTGATTACAATATCAATGCAAGTCAATCACACACATTCAAAATACATTTTGTTTTGAATTTCTTTGTTCTTTTCAAAACTTCAGCTATTATAATATGTGGATGAAAATTTGTTTCTACAATAAACAAGGATTTACACTTGTGATATTTAAAATGATATATAGAATTAACTTTCACAACTAATAGAGTTTTTGATTAATTTGAGAAATATGCCAACAGTTTCTTCATTATAAAAATCAACCCAAATGAACACTTTTAATTTAACTTTTTGCAAAAAACTTGTAATCTGAAATGCACTCAAAATGACAATCGCGTAACATGTTTTATTGTAAAATAAAAAAATATTAAAATGGTGTTTTTTTATTTCCTATTCTTATTAATAGGTTGTCTTTAAAACTAAATAATTATTATACATATTCTTTTAAGACGCACCTTGGTGTAATTACTGTAAGCAATTGGAACCTATTTGGGAGAAGTTAGCCAAGGAATTAATAAATGTTCCCGATTTTATTATATCAAAAATCGACAAAACCGAAAATGACATTAAAAATATTGAAATTAAATCTTTCCCTACTTTGAAATTATTTTTGAAGAAAACAAATGAAGTATACCCATGTTATTTATATTTTTATTATATGTAATTCTATTTTTTTGAAAAGGTAGTCACTTATTCTGGAGCGAGAACAAAAGAGCGTTTGAAAGAATTTTTATCACAATATGTTGATTTAAGTAGTATTAAGAAAGGAGAATTGTAATTATTAATAAAAGTTTTGGATATCACTTCTTTTTATATCTATTTTTATGTAGATCGCTGAAATATTTTTAGTTGTGTGAGGAATATTTTAAATTTGGTATGTTGAAATTGGTTTGTTGAATTTTGTATGTTGAGTTTAGTATTTGGAAATGTGTTTCTCCCACACAGATGGAAAATTGATATTTTAGATG
>MQRK01217506.1:10534-22236 GCA_001938485.1 Girardia tigrina
TATATATATATATACGAATAAGTACCATACCAAAATTAGAGTTCAAAAGTTTGAATTTTTATGTCTATAATATTATATTATTATTATCAGTATGGTTAATTACAAATAGAATTTTCGTAGTGCACGTCGAAGAATATTTTCAGCCGGTTTATTTAATTGAAATAAAATTGTAATAAAGAATAATTAATTATTTACATATTGATTTGTTAATTAATCTTTGCTCCAAAACCTTAAATTTAGAGTATTAAAAAGTTTGTAATAAATTTTTAAATTATCATTTAATTTAGGCAGACGGAAAAACCATAATACATATAGCTGCGATTATAGGGTACGAAAATTTGTTTGATATAATAGATTTGGAAGTGATTAATTTGAATGAAACGGATAACGATTTTAATACTCCACTTCATCAGTAATAATAATGTTCCGTTTAATTGCTTGAAAAAAGCTTTTTCAGAGCTGTTCTCAATAATTCCCACAATATGGTTGTATTGCTTCTCAAGCATGGAGCCAACATCAATATTTGCAATAGGAAATTTCAGACCCCCGTTTTACTGGCGTGCAGTGAAATGTCTTCAATCAAAAACTTATCAGAAATAATTAAAACATTAATTAATGCAAAAGCAAATTTGAGAATTCGAGATTTTCGGTTGAGAAACGTTTTCCATTACATCGTGGAGAAAGAGAATATCGAAATTCTGAAATTTATTATCCGGGTAATATCATTATTCCATGAAACTAATATATTATATTATATTATATTAATTCAATTACTATCGTAATTCCTTCTTCTGCAAACATAAAATGTGAGTTCAGTTGTTTCTAAACAAAGAAAATCGGAAAACATGTTTTTTGTATTTATAATAATACAGAAGAATATAATAATTGTATATCATTATTGAAATTTTTCTTAGTTTTATCTTAAAGGTCTTGTTTTTTTAAATATTTGATTATATATATTTTATAAATGTTACATATAAATTTATTAAACGGTATTATTTATAGTAATAACATAACAGTTATCTGATAAAATAAAGTATTATTATGTCATTAGAAAATCATGTCAATTGCTCCTGACAATTTTGTTGCAAATACTCTATTTAGTTTAAGTATATTGTAAAAAAGCATTTTATCGGAAATTAAATGTCAATTGTAAAAACTACATGTTGAATGAAAAATACAATTTGTTTATCTGAAACTAGTAAATCAAAAAATTTAATATTTTATATACATTCTTTATACAGACATGAATCTACTTTGCCAACAAAGTTTTTAAAATTTAAAAAATTTGAATCAAAAAAATATTAAAACTTAATATAAACTACTTATAATTGATAAGTAGACATCTTGCAATTAATATTGCTCGAGAACTCCGAATTTTCCGTTTTTTACCCATTTTGGCATTAAAAAAATATTTCGATCAAATTATTAAATAATCATTTATTGTCGTCGAGAAGGAGTAAGTGTGCAAAGTTTGAAGAAAATCGTGACAAAATTTCAAGTTGAAATATGTAAAGATATCCTAGGATATACATTGAATGCTCAAAGCCATGGTCACTGTATAGAAAATCTTTGACTTGTGTTGGATATTATTGTTACTAACCGGCTACTGGTGCATCTGTCGTTACTGTGTCGGTAAGATTTGTCGTCACCGCATTTGACATCAGTGCGTTATATTGACCGGTAATGCGTTTATGCCATGTCGAGTTTGAATATTTGATATTCGACACTGCACATTTTGGTTAAGTTTTTTATAGTTTTATCTGAAAGATGCCATTTGTTTTTAAGCAGGTTGTCATTAACGGCTGGCCAAGATCCTAAACAGCCGATAACTATTGCTCCTAATATTACAGTCCATTCTTTATGAGCCGCCTTTGCAACAGTTTGCAGACTTTTATATTTCTTCTTGTTATTATCTCTGGCATCTGTAAATGCTTTGATTGTCTCTTAAGGGGTTTTTATATCTATAAACCAGAGTTCTTTGTTTCCATGGTTATAAACTTGTAAATCAATTCGGCTTCCCGACACAGACCAATCACACTTTCGATTCATGATGATTTTTAAAATTGGTTTCTCTGCAAGTAAAGCATCTGTGACGATTTCTGCGATTACATTATGTCTCGCCTGTATAAGAGTACTGTTGGCTTTACACTAACATAGAACCTGGATCTGTGTTTCTATATCTAGACCATATGTCCTGCATATCGATTGTTATCTTGGTTTTTTCGGCTTATAATGGGTTGGTAAACTATTAGTCCTTGCGCTGTGTAAGAAGCACAATTCCTCGATGGATAGTGACTCGTTGTATATTATTTTGGACATGAAGTTGTGTTCGGTCAATGAGATGGCTGACATTCCAGCCATCCTTTGTTTGCTCAATGTGTCAAATTTCATTTTGTTGTAGATTCTGTGCAAGTGAAAAGTTATATTGTCAATTGAATGTTCACTTAGTATCATGGAATTATTGGATATGTGAACTTTCAAACAAATACCTAGCTCGTTGGTGACAAATTGAATTTGTAAACTAATGCCTTTCAGGTATTTAATTGAATTCCGAATCTTGGTCCACCGAGATTTAAATCCATTCTCTTTGTCACCTGTGTTGATCCAGTTTAGGCAATCAGAGAGTGTCCATTCTTTTTTAGTACCGTGATATCTGTCTAGGGTGTTGAATAAGTTGATAAAGGTGAGATGACGCGTTATTTCGTCAGAGCATACCATATTCATGTACGCTTGAATTATAGATTGTATTGTGTACTCATCTCGGGCAGAGACTAAGCCTAAACCAACTTTTTTCTTGTCAGCATAGATGTAGTCATTGGATGAATTTGGGACCGTTCCACAAATCTTCTTCAAGTGACGACGAATTTCAACGTCAAGACCGCTTTTAAAGACAGATTTCATGGTTTTGTGGTTACCATAATCCGTGAGTTCTCTGTTTGGTATATTATAATTTCGAAAATAGAAAGTGAATCGTGAGTGTATAAAGATTCTATACGCTTCTATTTTCTGCCACGGAAATAGTATTGATTTAGTTAATTTTTAAAGTCCTTAATAGCTGATAGAAATAGACATTCAGGAGAGAATTTTGTCTTTCTGGTAAAGTCTACTCCATGATAACGGTAACCTCCTTCATCTGTGATGATAGGTATTGTTATGTTATTAATGTGGATTGATTCATTCATAAAAGGAGTTTATAAAAATCTACATTTAGTTTGGTTGAACTTCATAGAAGTCTATTCAACCATGTCACATGTAGATGAAACCATCGCTTGTAAACAAGTGTTGCTGGTTGCAACTATTGCAATATCATCTGCATATGCCACAGAAGTAATCTTACCAGCCTCGGTGTCAATACCAAAAGCCTCATTATCTTGTAATGTAGCCAAAATTGGATCAATGCCAACGCTGAACAACAACATTGTTAACCTTGTCTAATCCTTGTCTAAGTGATTTTAATTTACATGTCCTTTGAAAATGAAGTTGCCCCAACTTTAATTTTTCTGGAGACTTCAATGTGGAATATCACTTATTGGTTATCCTTATCTTCCTAGAACAAGTGTACTAACAAGTATACTATTGAAGATGAAACTATGCAGCTTGTTATCCGAGAATGTATTTTGAATAACAGATATATTGAAGTTACACGAAATATATTTTTTATTAGCAAAGCACTTTAAGTAAGGTGAAACGTATGATCAAGTTTAAGATTATTGCAATTCTACTAATGACGAAAATAAAAAGAAATATATGCACTCTTTTACATTACAGGTCACGAAGTAACCAGTTCATGTCAGTTTTAAGAACTATTAAGCTTGTCTTATAGAACGTCAACTTTAGTTTTTGTCTTCGGTAGTTCTTTCCAGACCAAATTTGTTTTGGATAAGCGCTCTATATCTGACTCTATGTTCGTATACTTATGAAGAGGAGGTAGTTATAATTTTATCTCTTTCTAAAACGGCTTTAGGTCAATTGGTCTAAAAAAAATTGGTCTAAAACAAATTGGTCTTAAGAAATAAATTAACCTAATAAGAAATTTGTCTAAAATTAAAGTCGATTAAAATAAACCCGTTTAAAATAAATTTGTCTAAAATTACGATAAGGATGAGGGTCTCCCACTTTTGAGATCAAGATTTGGAACTGTCTGGAAGTGTTTTGGAAGGATTGTCTAAGACAAATAATTATATTGAGACATGGCCTCGCTACTTTCTTTACATAGTATCCAGTAATCATATATATTGGAAGTTTATTACTGCAATAAAAATGAACAGTTACTAAACGAACTAAAAAGTTAACAATTTGTTAACTTGATAGCAACCAGCAAGGAAAAAATATGTTGATTGTGCAGCGAGACTAAAAGAGTTATATAGATATGGGATGATGAAATGACTGACATGCAAATTTTAGATTTTCTTCGTGGTGTAGCGCATAATGTGAAATATTAATAGAGTTTGTCGGAATTTTTACAATTTTAATTTCCTTTATTGCTATGTTGATTGTTTTAGTTTAGACCAATATGTTTTTAGACCAATGGGTTGGCTCCCATTATTCATGAATCATTCCTAATTTATAGTTTAACTATATAATAAAAAGGGCAATTTAATTTAGTTCAGTTGTTACATACTATAAACTTGTTTTTGAACACAAATATTGATAAACATCGCATTCATTGTATTTAATAAACAAGTTATTTTCCAATTATCTCATCAAATAATTTCACAAAACAATAACACTTATTACAGGAAATGAATCGGTTTTATCTACTATATATATATATATATATATATATATATATATATATATATTAGTATGTGTACATTGTTTGGAAAGGATAATTAAAATATGGACTATTTATAAAAATAATACATTATATAAATAGACTTGTAATATAATAAAAATAGGAAAACATTTAAATTATACCCGCTACACTCAGAGAATTATCATTATTTAATATTTTATAGAAACTTTAATTTTTATTTCGTCGGATATGGTTCTGTATATACGGCTTCTGACAGTAATGATTTGGATTCTGGGCTAAAATATGTTTAAATGATTTTGTCTTTGATTCATTATGATTATTTAAATAAAGAAAATTATATAAATATAAAAATTATATCATTAAGATAATATCTGAATATCAAAATTAACATTTTCTAAGGAAAGAAAAGAGTGTAAAGTTTTAGGATTTGGACTAAAAGGTGAAGGAAAAGAAATTTGAGATAACTTTTCGTCTACCAAAATCTAAAGCGTTCTTGTCGAAAATTTTGGAATAGAAAACGTGGTTATCATTTGGAGATAACAGTTTATTACCAAAGAGAGCAGAGAACACGTTTTGAGTAAAATAAAAGTTCAGGAAGATCAGAAACGAATTCTACAGACGATAATGTCATAATTATGCGGTAAATGATTGAAGAAGGTTACCAATTGATCTGCCTAGCCATATCAAAAGTCACAGATATTGAAGAAACAAGAAATGGTCACTTTGCAGCACTTTTGACTAATAATAAGGGAATCCGAGTCACTTGCTGTCAATAAATATTGAATGTTTATTCGCCAACAAGAGTTAAGTAAAACTTTATTAAGATCGATGAAAAATGGATTTATCCTCAAGACGTAACTCTAAATAAATGAAATTGTGTTTTGGTGAATGGTAGCATTTTTTCATTAACAAACACTTGCAGGAAAGCGTCCTTTATAACCAATATCGCACAATATCGGACTTTTTTCTGAACTTCAGAAGTTTCTCACAAATCATCTCGTTACTCCCACTGTAGACATCAACATATTTATTGATGTTTTAAAAATCAAAAACAGATTGAAGTTTATCTCTATTTGTTTGACCTACCGGAATAATGGTAATTGTACACTTAGAAAGCCCCAACTTACATTCATCATTCAAAATCACAAATCCCTTCTCAATCCACTGCCATATAAGTTCTTCAACTATTTCTGTAGATGAAACTTCAATATTCAAATAGCAACATTGATAATCAAATTTGGGATTCTGTTTAATTGATCGTTTCCATTTCATTTTTCAGGAGTTGTCATGTATAAAATCACGACGTTCTTTTCTGTTGTTTTCATATGGTAACATTTTGTGTATCAGAAACATGAAATGAAAGCGCAATTCACTTTCTTACAACCAAAGACTGTTCCCCTGTTAATTATTAGACTTCCGAAATTTTAAATAAGATCGAGACCGATGATGATTATAACCTGGCATCATTCTATTGACAATCAGACCTGTCGTTTTACATTTGTTGTTGTCGATCATGACCTAAAATATGACTTCTTCAGCTCCAATTCTGCTGTCATTCCTCCTGGTTATCGTCCTGACCAATTTCACTTGATTTCCAGCATTGATAAAAGTGGGCGCAATGATGAAAAGAGATCCAGTAATTAGACTTAATCTAGGAGTACATTTAGTTTCCATTGGAGTCATAATCACCCTTGATTCCTGAATGACAATTCTTAACGTAATATAAATAACCGACAATTTGCATCTAAGCCTGTTTCAACATCGTTCTTTTAAATTTAAAACACTTAACATCATATTTGTTTCTCTGCGATGAAGAGCTTTTTCTGCCGTTTTTGCGTCTTAGTCATATAATTCTTTAGATTTTTTGATGGCTCTAACCTTACCAATGTTAAGACAACCACTTTCTCTATTGATTTTGATTCATCATAAGACCATCGTGATATTATTTCAAGCCTTCCTTTTATTTTTAACATTTCTCCGGATATAACGCTCCATCCCTATTTTAATTGCATTTTTATTCAGATCAGTAAGCTATGATAAAATATGCCAAATTTTTCACATTTCTTGCAAACCCGTTGATGCCAAAATATTAGGTTGTTTAAAAAATAATGTCGTTTTTTAACCTTAATCTTTAAAGACAAATATCTCAGCGTAGAATCAACTTTATTAATTGAAATAAAACTCATTATCATCAATACACTTTTGCCAACGTTGCACAAGTTTATTTATTCCGGTTGCATAAAATTCTGACTTTCTGGAGGCGATGAAATCGTTGAAAGCAGTTTTAGCATGCCCTTGATTTTTGAAGTATTTCTCCTGGACAAAAATGTCAAGATGTTTGAAAAAGTAATAAACAGTAAGCGAGAGGTCAGGTGAGTATGGTGGATGACTCAAAGTTTCGTAGCCAAGTTTGTTCAACAGTTGCATTGTCAGACGTGTGATATGTGGCCGAGCGTTGTCGTGGAAAAGAATGTTGGAGTTGCTGTAGTTTCTGGTTCATTTAGATAATTTCCTGACAGTATCTCTCTGACGTTATTGTTTGTCCTGGATTTAGGAAGCTATGATGAATAACAGCGGCTGCAGGCCACCAAACAGTCACCATCATCTCTTTTGGTACAATTTCGTCCTCAGAAAGAGTTGCGGAACTTCATCGGGGTCCAACCATTGAGAAGAACGTCTCCGATTGTGACAGAAAATTCACTTTTCATTAAACGTTACAATTCGATCCAGAAACGGATCATTCTTGTTCCGCAGAAGAAGTGAAGATGATACCTCAAAACGACGCATTTTTTGATTGTCATTTAATTCGTATGGAATCAATTTATCCAGTTCTTTCGACTTCCCAATGTCACGCAGGTTTGAAATTGTTCCTATCGTGACAACTAGTTCCTCCGCAAGCTCTCGAAATGTTGTGCGTGGATTTGTTTCTACTAGAGTCTTCAAATTTTCATTTTCAATAGCAGGTTTCCGTCCACGGCCATCATCATATTTGAGGGTCTCATCTCCTTTTTGGCAAGATACATGTTTCACAAAAACCGCTACTGAGAGAATAATTAAACAACTGAGTCAATTCGAATAAACCAGATTTTACATTACAAATTGACTGCGTGCAAATACAATATGAAGTATGAAAAAGTTTTGTTCCATTTGGTCATACCGTATTCAATTGATGCGAACAGACAAACATATAATCACTTAAAAAAACGTGATAAAAGTAGAGACAGAATTAAGATCATCTTATAAACTTGAAATTAAGGTTTTGATGTTAAATTGGAATTATTTGAATGAAACTTTTTGATTAAGACAATCCCATCCCATTTACGGATGGATCTGATCAACCGCCAGGATGATTCTTCCTTCACTCCACTGCATTATTCATCAAAACTTGGAAATACAGAAGTAATTTATTTGATTTTTTTAATTATATTAAATTTGTTAAATAATTTTTCAAATTAACATTTGCTTTAGTCAAAATTCAAAACAAAAATTTTAAAGACCGTTAAAATCATTATTGAGTGAGATATTCCGACAAAATTCATCAATATTTCGATAAAAATTGATAAAAGTTGTCGGTCTCCTCACCTGACACAAATTTCATGGATCTCTATAAAAACAAGAACATTATCAAAAGAACAGAACTTTCAAAGAAATAACATATATCACACAGATATTTATAAGGATAAATAATCTTAAAACGTATAAAGGATATATGAATAAGATTGTGAATATTTTTGGTATAAGTATTGAGCTGACACCTTATATTTTCTTATGTTAATATACATATTTAGATAAATTATATAATATAAAGTATATAAATACTATAATATGTAATTAAAAATATAATAATTATAAATCACTTTTTGGAATTAATATTTCACATTCAAAACAAAAAATAAAAAAGATTTTGAGACATAAACCTCCGGAATTGACATATTTCTCTCTCAATTATATCCTCTAACTTGAAGAACATCAACAAAAAATCAAAATTATATCGCGAAATCTTTCAGCAAAGTAAAGCCACAAGATAGCCCCAACATAATTAAAATTAACATTTTGGAACATTTTTTTCTCTTATAATGTCGTAATAATATAGAAACTGTTTTTAAGGTTTTTTTATTTATTTTGGGATCAATTGAATTTTAAATATTTTTCATTTCTAACAGATTTATTCCCAAAAAGCAATTATTTAGCAAGAAATCTCACAAAACAAAACATTAGTTTTCAATACAAAATATGATTGGTAATCATTATCACCTTTAAAATTATTTATTTTCTCGTGGGCATTTCACCTTACTACAAGAATCACATTGCCTTTATCAACCAAATTACGCAACAAGCTTTGAGGGAAATGCAAGACGTATTGATATATAAATAGGATGAGAGACAATTATAAATGATAAAATAACTTTAATTTCATTGTTGCTTGTGATTGAAGTACGTTAAAGACTGGGTCTATCACAGGAACATTTGCTGTAAAGCTAAGTTTAAGGTAAAATCATTCAAGCATGACTAGGATAACATGTGAAAAAATGGTCTGACTCAACAATATTGGATTTAGTGGTGTGAGCAGTGCGTGCGCAGTGACGACATTGTGTCGTTGGTTACGGTTGTCTGAATGATTGGAAAATTATAAGTTTTGTGTGACCTCGATGAGTGTTCCCGAAATTCTCAATTGAACTCAACAGTACCAAAATCGAGTTTCCATCGGATATAGAGCATAATTTGTTCAAAAATAATTTTTTGGTCGATATCTCGTTCGGAACTTTTGAAATGCACTTCACCTATTCGATAACGTTTAATTTTTTGTATCATATTTGAGCTCATCAACTTAACAGGGAAAAAGTCGTTTTTATGTCAAATTTATTACAAATTTTCTATAAAAACAATGTTATAAAATATTAATTAAAAAATCGTTTATTATCACGAATAAAATTCACATATCTTTCAAATTCCTTTAACAATTTCTGTTTCTTTAATTTAAATTTTTTTTATGAAATTCTGTTTTTTTATTTATAGAAAACATGAATTTTCCGAAAAATGGGAAATTATTTTTGCACTAAATCTTTGAAGAAATGAAGCAAAATCTGGAACTATTTAAAAAAATTTTTCTTTCACAATGTCGTAAAAAATCTAGGCACTGCCTAAACACAGTAACACATGATAGAGTTAAGTGAAACCACAATGGAAATAATTAAATGTATATGTAAATAGTGTGTATTATCGGTAGTGTTACAGAAAGACTACTAACAGTACTCACTATTTAACATATATAAATATAAATGTTTGATATAAAACTTTTATATACATATATATTTGACGTTTGTGTTAAAAAATGGATTAACATAAATCATTGATAAAGTTAAATTGTTTCTTGAAAAATGCGACCCAAATAAATTGAATTTCTATGTGATTGTAGACAATAGAACACTTTACAGCACCGGGAGAGTAATGAAGAAACATGTTTTCGTCCGCGTATATATTTAAAGGCTCCTGCTCGTGTGGAATACATACAAATTGATGAAAAGCATTCATTTCAGCATTTTTTTGTTTCCGAAAATAAGAAAAGATAAAAAATGGTTTATTGTATGTGTGCATAAATTGTCCGTCCTATTTAAGATGAGTCGTTCAGAAAAAATTTGTCGATCGATAGCAGATATTGTACTTAATATTCTTTTACTACTGGAATTTTCGCAAAATCTTGATAGCATATATCTGTATACATCTTATAAATTGATATACTATATACTATGTATATATATTATCTAGAACTGATAATGGCATTTTTAATAATAATGAAAAGAAGGCCTTTTTTGAATATTAAATTTATTCACAATACATACGCGTTTCACCATTTCGGCATCTTCAGGGTAAAGTTGATGAACTTCATAATAGGCTTTCTAAAAATGGATTTAATAACAAGTATTTAAAAAAAAATCATAAAAGATACTGTTGAATCCATTTATTTTAAATCAAATAATGAATCAAATATAACTTCGGGAAATGACATTGATAATCAAATGACTATCAATCTAAAATTACCGTACTCAGAGAGAGCAAAAGAGTTCAAACGATTTTTAGAACATCGAACACCTGTTGGCTTAAAATTGAGAGTAATCTTTTTAACTAATAAATGCCAGAACTATTTTTCCAACAAATCAAAAACTCCTTTATGTATTAAGGTAAATCTAGTTTATCAATTCAAATGTCACAAGTGCGAAGCCTTGTACATTGGAGAGACAAGTCGTCATCTCCGCACTAGAATTGCTGAACATACTCAATCGAGTAGAAATAGTTCGATATTGAGCCATATTAAAAGATGTAAAGGTAATCTTATGGATTACAATAAAGATTTTAAAGTGATTTTAAATAATTTTGACACAAATTATGAAAGGCATATTGCCTAAGCATTGTTAATAAAGCATCATAAACCATGCTTAAACGTGCAAGGTGATTCATCTAATCATATTAAAGTTTTTTAAATATCATTAAAATACTTTTTTTTAAAAGAAAAAAAGCATGTTTTTGAGACGTATGATGTAATAGTTTTTCAACTATATAAATAGCAATTAATCACTTTATTTCATTGCACTGAAGATGCTGAAATGGAGAAACGCGTATGTATTGTGAATAAATTTAATATTCAAAATGGCCTTTCTTTTCATTATATATATATATATATATATATCAATTTATAAGTTATATTCTATCAAGATTTTGCCAAAAAAATAGTTTATGTTAAGAGAACTCACACATTTGACAGAACATTAATTACATTCACAATTTTTATCATCTTTAAGATGATCAATATTATTGCTTTCACTAGCATCCATCAATCAATTTTCAATATCTCCCATTATAATCTGAACTATACTTAATAAGATTATTTTATTTAAAAATATTTAATTTAAATTTGATTGGCTAAAATAAAATATTTTTATAGTCA